>JAJDMY020001133.1:0-71466 GCA_022345705.2 Sabuloglossum arenarium
CAAAAATTCCAAAGGCGTTTATTTGCTCATGAGACACGATGATACATAAATAATCCAGTTTTTTTTTTCTTCCCTTTTTTTCTTTCTGGCTCCGTCTCTTCGTCTCCCGGGTCTATTTTACCCCCTCCTGTATCACCAACCCAAAAATTCCAAAGGCGTTTATTTGCTCATGAGACACGATGATACATAAATAATCCAGTTTTTTTTTTCTTCCCTTTCTTTCTTCTGGCTTCTTTAATCAGATTGGTGCACGTTTACTTTTTAGGAAGCTTCGTATGGGTGTATGCAGTAATGAAAATGGAATGATCAAAATGAAGCAATTATATTATACTATTCACCTCCCCCCCCCCCTTCTTTTTGTGACTTGTGACTTGTTATTTTGTTGCTTATTTTCTTGTTTCCCCTCCCCCCATGGTTTGATCTTCTATAAAACAGGCTTCAGGTGGAGTCGATATGATCTTCTCGGGGCATACCACACCACCCTTCAGATAAGATAAAGCCTCCTTACTCCCAGCTCCACATATACATACCACCCGTGGGATTAAGGGGTGTGTGTGTTTCATCCACCACTCCACCCATTCCATCAATCTCACAACCCAGCACACCTTTCCTTTCCACCCAATCAATATAAACCCCCTACCCCTCCCGCAAAAACAACCTCAAACCCTCAAGGATTCCCATACCCCCCCCCTCCTCCTCCCCTCGGAGACAAAGATATCTAAAATAGGACAAGGAGCATTCATTGACAGGCTTAAGTAAGTATCCAAGGCGCTTTTCCCTGCCACCCGAGACGTGCGGGGAGGTGTCGCAAGTATATACATACATACACCACATACACATACACCCTTGACGAAAAATTTCTATATCTTTCTTTTATATATATATATATATTTTTCTTTCTCCAAGTGGGGGGGAGGGAATGTGGGGTTCCCCTCTTCTGAGGGGGGAAGGGAAGGGAGGGGAATGGGTGATGATCATTTTGTGCCTGCCTGCTCCCCGTATAAACCACCGGCTTTGAGAAATCGTGAAATTTTCGTCTTATGCCGACTATATCGTCATACACCCTCCCCACCCTCCCCCCTCTATCATACCGTAACCCCCTGTAGATACCGGTTTATCCAAAGACTTGGAATTCGCATTGCTCGTGAATCTTTTTGATGGTGAGGAATTGTGGAATTCTGGTTACCCATCAACAAAGACATCATCACAGTTGGATCAAGTGATTTCAAAATTTCCGCAACAAAGAAACTTTCCAAAACGAGCAAGCATGAAAATCCGATTTGATCACTTTTGCCCTTGAGGGGCGTCTATACTCTGTGTGCGTGAGCGTGCGCGGCCGGTGCTCTCAACCCCACACTCATCTACGGAGCTAGAAACTAGATGAAGAATCATTCGAAATCGATGTCGAAATTGAAGAAGAGGAAAAAACAATGAACCCTACCCAGGAGGAAAACGATGAAACGCCCACCAGGCTCCCATGCCTCTGCCCGGCCCCACGAGATATCGAGATCTCCTTTTGTGTTTGTTGTCATTCGTGATTTAGCAAAAGGGGATGCAAGACAGATATTATTCACGAGAGGAAAAAGGGGGAAACGTAGAAAGCCCCATAGTTCAGAAACGCCCATGATTCCCCTATTCTATTTATTGTCGCGATTTTCGGTTTCGAGAAGGAAAAAGATAAAAACTTTTGAGACAAGAAGCAAGCAATTGATGATATGCTGATATGAAGAGCTACGCTGTGGCTGAAATATAATCTGCTGGAAATTCCATCATCCGCTGCTGTTGCGTCCACTAGCATTTATTTGCAAGGGGAGAACGTAGGGAACTGATCGAGAGAACTCATGCCGTGACCGAAAGGTATTCCGGAAGATCCATCACCTACTACCATTGCTGCGTCCACCGACATTCGTGACGACTGGCACGATTCGTTCCTCGCCCCTGGTCACCTTGGTACCGATCATCTCATAACCTGTCGTGCTAGGATAGCCATTTGTTGGGGGTCCAGAACTCCCCTTTCGCACAACGGTCGGTCGGCCCTGCATGCCTTCAAAATTGAATAGCTTCTTAAGGCTCCCTGCCTGCCTGCCCACACTAGGTAGCGTCCAGTTCTTTTCATAGAGCAGACCGGCTTCCTCTGCACCCGTGGCTTGATTCCCAGCATTGAGAGCGCGGGATTTGGAATTACTGTAAGTCGGCGCGGAGAGGTGCGGGGTCACTAGCTCGATACTACGCGGCGATGCGGAGTAGGCCGCTGTTTGACTGCGAGGTGGGAGCGTCAGACCACAGCTCAGACGATAAATCCAGTATCATCACAACGCCTCGTGCACGGCCGTACTCGGCAGCCGCTCATTCTCTGAGAAAACTCCAACAGTACAGCACCACGCGTGCACAGCCGTACCGCACAAACTCAACACCTGTATCGCCAACTGTAAGCCAGAGCAATATCTACCAGCCGGCTCTTCTCCGTTCGAACCCCAGTAGCGGCCATGCGACCCCATCACTCTCAAGTGCCAGTTCTCACGCCTCCTCCCCTCCTATCTCTTTCCCGCACAACCACCCTTCATATGGCTCGTCGCGCCCTCTGAGTCTGCATCGATAGTCGATCGGAGAGAAGACACTGGTGGCTTGGTGGGGGAGAATTGAGGAACGATTTCTGGTGGAGATTTGAAAGGGTCTGCGGTAGAGCTAGTCCAGGAGAGGGAGGATGGCGACGTGCTGGAGAAAAGGTTTGGATAGGCGGATTGCTTGTTATTGTCCTTTTTGCGGCAACTGTATTTGAACATCAACACACAGTATCATGGGCACAATTTGAACTCCAAATGAAAAATATATGAAAAGAGAACTAATCGGATTGAACTCACTTTTCTGAGCAGTAGAGAAATGAGTTGTTCGGTATTATCTGTTTCTCGCATGTTGCGCTTCGCATCATCAGCTCATGACTCGATTATCAATTTACCCTCGCAATAAATTCGTATGGCTCAATATGATCTAGCCAACAACAGCCAAAAGTGAAATCAAGAAGACTCACCAGTACTGCAAGAAACTTGCAGCCATTCCTTCATCCCCCTCGTCACCGTAACTCCCCTGCTCCTCCTCCGCCACGTGAAGTAACTGTTGCCCGCCACGACCCTTCGCTTTACCACTCGACGAGCGCCGTGCAAGTGTAAGAGGCGGTCTAATTCTATGACCAGAATTTGTCGCCTTATTTCTAGAGGAAGGGTTCGTCGTCCGCGCGACGACGGTGGGAGGAGAGTGAGTTGAGTGAGGAGCCGTGGTGACTGTTGTTTATGTTGCGAACTTGAAAAAGGCCGAAAAATGAGGATAACAGCGCACTGTCTCCTCTTATCAGTTGAGCTATGTCGCGTA
This sequence comes from Sabuloglossum arenarium, assembly GCA_022345705.2. Classification (NCBI taxonomy): domain Eukaryota; kingdom Fungi; phylum Ascomycota; class Geoglossomycetes; order Geoglossales; family Geoglossaceae; genus Sabuloglossum; species Sabuloglossum arenarium. The sequence continues at coordinate 3,367 of JAJDMY020001133.1, forward strand.
TGTTGCGGTCTTGTCTTTTGCGGTTAAATCGAGGCAACTGGGCAGCCTCAGAACTTGGCGAATTGGATCGAGCAAAACGAAATTTGCTTATCGCGCTGTATCAATGGGGCGTAAGACTGGTCCCTGGAGAATGATAGTCGCAACCTCACTTGCCTGTGGGGTATAGGCGGTGTGAATGTAGGTGTATGTATGTGGTGTGTGATGCTTGGATGTGCTTTGTGTGGAAGCTTAGACTCGAATTGACCGAACTGAGCTGGACAAGTCAATCAGCGTTGGTTGGGTCTCGAGTCATATAAGGAATGAGTGAGGAAGGTGTGCTAACAGTGCTGGCTGATATGGACTTATCAATGTTGTGCAAGCTGGCTTCGGTGCAACCAACTCTCGAGGCTATCTTGATAAGGTGCAGGCGCGTCAAGGTACACGAGGAACACAAGCAGAAAGGTGTGCTGTAAAAAGATTGAAGCTTGACGTTGCAGGAGAACAACTAGATGGCGAGCTTATGGATTACTAGGACTACTCAGCGACAGAGTTGAAGCAGAGCCAAAATAAACCATGGAAGCCCGCCTGCTCTTAAGTATACGACCAGGTTGGTTCCTATGACCTCCAGTTCGCCAGCTCTCGCGCAATCCTGCTCTCAAAACCCCCCGCCAAATGGCACCATCCCGCTAGCCGTTTCCTCTTCATCCCCCACCAGAACCAGAGAACAACCATCATGCATGGCAGCCAGGGCAGCGAAGCAGGATGAAGAACGTTTCTGTGCTCTTACAGAGGCCTGGGCAAATCAACCATGGTTCCTGGCCGGCTGCATCATGCGGCCTTTGAGAAGAGATGCTGCAGTGAGACTGCATCCGTATGGCCCTACTACTTGTTTCTCTTGCTTTCGTTCCTTTTCGCCATGAAGCGAAAAGAGGGGAAGGGACAACATGTACGTTTGCTTATTTCTCTCTCGTCTTCCCTTTTCTTTTTGGTTCTCCGGAACTAGGATGAGAAACGTGGGGTGGGCCGGCAAACAGACTCGTCAATCGAGATCCTATCCCGATGTCCTCGTTTCCATGCCACCATTCATTCAATCCGCTACTCATCGTCGTCATCACCGGGAACTTTTGAGTCAATTGAGACGATCAAAGTGAGCAGGATATCAAGTCAGGCGGAACGTGGTCAAGGTCTTGATTCTCATTCATGTTCCTTTGCTCGAACCACGTGTTGTGACAGGGAACCGAGTTTTACAGAAGAGTAGATTTCTGTCTCTGCCAGCTACAGTATACACAGGATTTGATGTTGACGTGGAGATGCACCTGTTCTAGCTTTGGTGTGAATTTGATCGGCTTTGAGAGCTCGAACGTGGGCTACAGGGTAAAAGCCATATCGGTGTTGCGGGGTAGCACACCTTGTAGGGTACCCACCCGTTAACCTTGTGGGTTCTGTTGAGGACCTTGTAGGTGGAGACTGGTCACTTCTCAGTCGAGGGATCGGCCCACATAGTAATTTAGTTCATCCCCCTTCGCAGAAGAAAAACTTTCGCAGAACGCCTCCTCTGACGAATGGTAGAATTAATACCAGCAATAACAGCAGCTACTGACCCACTTTGCCCTCTACTCTTCGTGGCGGGCTATTCTGCTGCCAGTAGAACCTCTCAGGCACTCCTCTGGCTGCCACTGATTCAGGTCCCACATAACACCCCAGCAAGTTACTCCACCTGCAGCTACCTGTTGCAAGCTTCTGGATCTCCTTGTACGCATACGAGTTCAGGTACGGGAGTCCGGTTACGGGATCCCGGAATTTGGCTGGTTGCGACGTGATCACGCAAAGCTCTTGTATTGGTTCTATGCGACGGGGATGCCACCGGTAAGTATGCCATAGAAAATAGGAATGGTGCTCAACTTACTTTGAGACTTCGATGACCGTCTCTTGAACAGTATGCGACGCTGGACCTCTCGATCTCTCACCGCTACTGGGTCGAAATTCTCCAGAATCACCACATTCCGAGTGGAGTATTCTACGACAGGTTTCGGCGCAGACGATTGGCTCTCCGAGTTAATCTCGGAGGCTTGCGAAGGATCCCCTTTGTGCATGTGTTCCGGTAGAGATGCGTAATAATGTATGCCATCGAGAAAGCCTACCTGTCCATCCCGCTTCGCATCTTCAGCACGTTGAAGGAGGGCGCCTGTCGTTGATGGCTGTGCGATTGCCGGAGCCGTAATGCTTGAGTCTCGTAGTTTTCCAGCATCTCGGCTTTCTGCTGTAGCCAGAGAGTCCTTAGCTGGCTTGCTGGCATTTGACTCTGCATTACTTTTCTTCTTGCTGCCATCCTCATTACTGGCATCCTCGGCCCTAATCCTCCGTCCCACGTGGTTTAGCTTCCCGTTGACCCATTCCGCAAACCCACTCCACCAAGTAATGACGGGGCCATCTAGTCGGCGATTATGCAGTGCAGCGAGTCTCGCCTTCTGCTCCTCTGCTCGTTTCTTTTCGGTTTCCTCCCATCGATTTAGACTTTTACTATTCAGCTTCTCTGTCCGCTCCGCCTCTGCTAATCTTTCTTCTTGCGTCATGGCTTTTGGCTTAGCTTTGCCTTTCTTTTTGGAAGCCGCCTCCATTAATGCTAGGGTTCGTAACCGCCTCTTTTCAGACTCCACTAGTCGTTCATGCACTACTTCTTTGTTCCTAACTGATAAAGTTCGTGAGGATGAGCGCGTAGGACCCTCGGCAGGTGTGGGTATCCACGATATTCTCTCCGACTTCTTCTTAGGCCTCGGCGCCGGGGTTGTGGGAGCCGCTGTCGCTGTAGTTGGATCTATCTTGACCTTCTTACGAAGAGCAGGCGCCTTGAAGAATGACTGTTGAGCCTTTCTTTTCTTACTCTGCCGTTCCGTCTTGGCCTGTTTCTGTAACTCTTCCTCGCCTTCAAACTCATCATCCCCCCTCCCGCCTGTCGGACCTTGATCCTCATCATCCTCATCAGACGACTCGAACTGGACATCTGACTGGTCTTCTGCGTCTGCTCCTTCAAATTCAACATCATCCTCGTCTTCTGCGAAGAGCAATTCCAGATCATCATCCGCTTCTCGGTCGATGAGGGCGGATAGTCGGTTGCCTGCTGTCGAGCGCTTCTCGCGGCCTGCGATCAACGAATTAACCACAGGAGCGTCCTGCTTTTCGTTGGTCTCGTCATCCGACGAAGAGCTACTGTCCTGCCCTTGCTCGTCTTCCTGACCGATAGCGCGATCTTTATTGCTCTTCATGTTGATCGGACTGAGGACGAACTACTGCTGCGTGACGACTACCGTGTTCGATGTATAAACGTTAGGAATAGACCCGTGCAGGGAAGACTGATCGAACTAGGATACACCTTCTCGAAATGTTCCAAACCAAAGGCCGATACAATCGAGGTGTATTTACAAAACCTAGTTGCTTTCCGGCGGCCCGAAAATGACAGCTCCGATAGAATCGGGATTTTTGCGCTGTATACTGCGTATGAAGTGAAAGGAAACCTGGAGCTCGTAAATCCGAGACGATTTACTGCAAGATGCCTGCTATACCGCTACACCAATCAACAGCGCTCCACCCCAATAGGACACTGAGTTGTGCGTGGCTTCGCTGCTTTGCTGTGCAAGAGTTTTCCAGTCAGCAGTCCCGTACTCAAAACCTAACTACATACGGGTTAACCAACAGCAGACGACTTGGGCTAAGTGCTGTACACGGAGCACGGCGTAGTATACGGCTTGTATGTACCTGGGATGAAGCGAGGAGAGGAGTGGGGCCGTGCAGGCTTTTCGTTTCAGATGGCTGGCTTGATCGACTGCTTCAGATGCTGTAGCGAAAGGAACGCCTCCTGCATGAACAGATGTACCCAAAGCAACGAAAATTTTTATTGTAACAAACCGTAAGATCTCGTACCAGTGTCTCTATGTATTTGCGTCTTATTCTGCATACGGCCGCAGTGCATGCAATACTCTGTACAGAAGCGCTCGTTTCTCATCTTTTTATGCGATTGACACCGTCGTCGCTCATTGCGTGGAGAGACGACCCTGTTGTCCACAACTTTAAATCGAAGCCCCTGGAGTAAAATTGCGTTGCGGCAGTATCTTCCTCCTATCCTACTGCGTACAGAGCACAGGTACGGAGTACGAGAACTACGGAGTACCTATCCCAACTCCCTACTGCGTATACTCCCTATTTCCAGCACTCAGCAAACCAGGGCGCCAAAAGCAAGCGACGTCGTCCATGCTGATTGGCTATTCCGGCATCTAGGTATCCTGTAGCCTCAATTAATTGGCCTTGGGGTACAGTACTCCAATTTTGAAGGCAGAATAAATATGGACAGTACGATTGAATGCATGTGTAAAGTGCTGAGTAGAGTACTCTCCGTACTCGGTGCTGGGTTCGCATGTTGCTGCTTGCGTGCTTGGGCTCGAGATTATTATCTGCAAAGCTTGCTGTTAAATTCTATGACGGGACAGACAGCGGTGCAGTTACAAGACGCCGATGCATACTCGAGCAGCATAGGCAGGGAATGAATACACACCGGATCCCCATTGTCCCTGTTGTACCATCATTGACCATTGCGGCGTGCGGAGTGGTGGTGAAGAGGCAAGCAAGCGTGCAAGTGGAGGCCGACCCCTTCTCGTCCGAGTCCAACCTCTGAAGTAACACTTCCAACTTCCGCCTCCGCCCATCCTTCACTCTTACACGCTCTCACTCTCTCACTCTCCCTCCCTCCCCATACAGCAGAGCTCGTGTCGTCGACATCCGGCCAATTCTCTCCCGTAATTTATTTATTTTCTCCAGGCCCGTCACGCATAATCCCCTTACCGACGCCTGTTTATTGCTCAGTGTCTCCCCTTTCCCTTAGCATCGTTCCAACGTCGAACTAAACAGTTGCGCACCGCCGCAAGGCTCAACGACTGGAATCCACAACCTTTACCAACATCGTGCCGGGGGAATAATTCTGAAAGATACTCGGTCGGCGTTAGATTTTTCGCACCGCGTTGGCGGCGACGGGCTTAGATTTAATAGTCCCTCCGTTCGCGGCCTGTACTGTTCACTGATCTGCGTCGAAGATCGCTTGGGGTAGCCAATCCTTAACAATACTCTCTCTCACGACCCACGACGAAGCTGGATTGCCTTACAATCACGATCTATTCCACTTTACTCGCAGGGCAGGAGTGAACGCGAGGGAGCAATTTTGACCATCTGGCCATATTCGTGGTTGTTATATATTTATCACGTATATAATCGCGCATCGCTTGGAGCCCCTTGACATAGCCTGCATTCCTGGCATTCACGTCTGATTGCCCATTCTCGCCGATTGCTTTTGTCGATTCGAGAAATCATACTTGAGCTTCTTTTAGGGGGTTGGCTTCGTCTACCACCTATCACGTTCTGTAGAACAGGATCTTGTGCTTCCAGCGTTTTCGGCGGGTCCAATATTTCGATCAGTATCTTTGTCGCCGCCCTGGTCTTGGTCAGTTAACCGCCATCATTCACAGTATTCTGAATTTTCTCGTTCAATACGGAACGATCGATAGACAGATAATCTATAATGGCTTCATCGAAATCCGACCATCTCCATCTTAACTATCTTCCGCAACTATCTGCAAATCAACAGCCGCAGTCCGGTTCATCAACCGCCAACTCTTCTCCGATAGAGCAAGGCGCTGGAACCTCTTCACTGAGGTCTCCTTTCGGAAACCCAAATGGACTAGGTAGCGCAGGAAGTTCAACGGGAGCTGCGAGACTGGGGGCTGGATCCCCCTCGCACGAACTTGGTGGTAGGCTCTACTCAAAACGGTGAGTGATCTCTGGTTTTCGAACCTGCCTTGTCCGAGTCCGATACTGATAAGTGCGTATCTCAATACAGGGCTCGAGAAATACAAGCTCAAGAAGGGCTGACACCGAGTCTTTGGGGACCACCTACAAGTGGTAATTCGACACCTCTGCGTGAAAATATTCCAGAATCTCCAACCGACGGCTTTCCCGATTTTGGGCCACTTCCTTCAGAGGAATTGACACCTAGCTCTGTTCGTCGCGCTCGAGCTGGAACGGTTCCTTCTCGATTCTCGCCAGGTGCAGCTTCTACGGGTCTCAGCATCCCTCAAACCTTAATACCAAAGACTAGTCGACCGTCCCCCTCGACGAGCCCGTTCAAACCTGTTTCTACCGAAGTTGACGAGTCGAAGTTATCGAATGGTACATCTACAAGCTCTGCGCTCCTCTCACGACTGAGGTCTGGATCGATGCCCCAGCGGACCAATTACGTCGGTCCAGCTGGACCTTTTGGTCCTACCTTATTCTCAAGCAATTGGTCAAATTCACGTGAGAGAAATACAACTCTCAGCAGTATCAACTCAACAAACGGTCCATCCTCACCAGCTCACTCATCATTCTCCAAGGATGGTATGGGCGATAATGAAATGCGAACCCTAGATTATTTGGGGCTTGCGGACACTCCTCAACCAGCTCGAGCCGCCCTTGCGAAGCCAATTATGGAGACTGTGTTGGAGGGACAGCGTGCAACCTTGCAGCCTTTTATTGCAGATATGGCACTGATTAACAAGAATCTCAATCGATTTCGTTCATACTCGGTCAATGCTAAAGAAAAATATGCGGAGGAAGAGGACGAAGAATTAGAGCACGGAACTCTCTACACTTCTCAGCATAGTGGATCCGTGACTCCCTCTGCAGCTTCTGCGGCGGCTGCACTCGCGGCCACCCAGGCTCAGATTCATCAGCACAACCTTGCCGTTCAAGCTTTCGCAAACCACGCATCAGCAAGCAGACCTAGGGCAAGAACTGCTGGCGTCCTGGAGTCTCCACCGCAAAGATCAATGAGGAGTTATCTTGCAACGCCATCTCGTCTCGACAACAGCATGACAGCAGCAGATTTGAGAATCAATGAAGCAAGGGAGTACGAAGGGCTACCTGAAGCAGTTCAAGCCTTACAGTTGGGCATTTTGAGCACACGCCAGGGAGCAGATGGCATAAATCTCGCAGGGGACGAGAACAACCTCGAAGGCCCTACAAGAGCTCTTTGGTTAGGGAGTATTCCAGCTTCTACAACTATCACGTCCCTCATAGCCATCTTTCAGCCTTACGGTGCAATCGAGTCCGCAAGAGTGTTGACTCACAAGAACTGTGGTTTTGTCAATTTTGAACGTCTTGAGAGTGCCATCCAGGCGAGGTCCTTCTTCAATGGTAAGGAAATCTTCCCAGGCGCAGGACCAGTCCGAATTGGTTATGCCAAGGCTCCTACGACCCCTGCTGCTGGTCAGTCTCCTGGACATAATGGGGCTTTTCCATCCCCAAGCCCTGATCCGTATGCCAGTGGCCAACCCGATAGTAGCATCAGTGTTGCCAGTACCAACAACCGCGATGGTGTCAATGGCTCCGCACAGGCCAACGGCTTGCTACCAGATATTGCAGCGGCTGCGCTTATTGTTCTTGGACTTCGAGAGATCAAGTCGGAGATGGTTAGAATCGTGAGGGACTTTGGCGCCTCCGACGAGGACCAAATAAGAATTTCGGAGAGTATTGATGAAGCTATCAAGTTTGATAATTTTGCATCCGAGATCCCAACGGTGCCTGAACCAAGCCACAACAGGGTCCATGATGCCCCAAAGCTGAGGGATATCAGGAAGAGGATCGATAACAATTCCTGCTCGCAAGCCGAGATTGAGGACATCGCAAATGGTATGTTGGATGAGATTGCGGAACTGTCTTCCGACTACCTGGGAAACACCGTAGTTCAAAAGTTATTCGAATACTGCTCGGAAGACGTCAAGGAGGCCATGTTGCGTGAGATCGCTCCCCATATGGCGGAGATCGGTATTCATAAGAATGGCACGTGGGCTGCACAGAAGATTATCGATGTTGCGAAGACTCCTGCTCAGATGTCAATGATCGTTGAGAATCTACGGCTATATACGGTGGCTCTGTTCCTCGATCAGTACGGTAACTATGTCCTTCAATGCTGCCTTCGGTTCGGCTCGCCATGGAACGACTTCATTTTCGAAACGATGCTTAGTCGCATGTGGGAAATCGCACAGGGTAGATTCGGAGCTAGAGCTGTACGGGCCTGTTTGGAAAGCCACCATGCCACCAAGGACCAGCAACGAATGTTGGCTGCTGCGATTGCTCTTCACAGTGTGCAATTGGCAACCAACGCCAACGGTGCCTTACTGTTGACTTGGTTCCTTGACACTTGCACTTTCCCCCGACGACGCACGGTTCTCGCACCTCGGTTGGTGCCTCATCTAGTACATTTGTGCACACATAAAGTTGCTTATCTCACCGTTTTGAAAGTCATCAATCAGAGGAATGAACCTGAAGCCCGAGAAGCTATTCTCAAGGCACTGTTCTTTTCGCCCAATGATAAGGTTCTCGAAGATATCCTTAGCGACCACTCGTGCGGCTCGACCCTCATCTTCAAAGTCCTGACGACGCCTTTTTTCGATGAGAGCCTGCGCTCTGAGGTTATACAGAACGTCCGGAACGTCCTCCTGCGTCTCAAGGCTCAGCCAGCACAAGGATATAAACGTCTCATGGATGAAGTTGGATTGTCGACACGTAACGGCATTAGCGGATCGGGCCCAAACAGAGAACATCATAACTCTCGTGAAAGCTCCACTGGACAATCGCCGACTCATGAAAGACAACGAACAGCATCTCATCACAACAATTCCAATGGTTCTGCACCACAGCAACCTATGGAAAGACAATTCAGTGGCCAATACTTCCCAACGATGCCTCAGCAGCAGTACGAACCAGGTGCTGGCGTATCCCGTGGGCCAAGCATGGATCCCAGTGCGTTTCAGACACTGGAGCAATATGGTCTAACTGGTTTGAACAATCACCTATTTGCAAATCCGAATGCTCCCATTTCCACAATGAACCCGTACCAGCAAGCCTTGATTGCAGCTTCGGCGCAAACTTTACCGCAGGCCTTTTATCCTGGTCTCAGTGCCAATTTGAATGGATATGCAACACCGTCGCCATCTATCGAGACTTTCCGAAATTCTCGGGTCCCCCCTGGACATGGATCCCCTATTGCGCCTCCTCCTGCGCAGATGAGCGCGTCTTCGATGCTAGGTCAAAACGGATTCGCTCCGCCAGCATTTCGCCCGATGATTGGCAGCCAACTAATGGGCGGAGGCTACCAGTATCCACCCATGAATGGCCTTCAGTACATTCCCCAGCAACAGGGTGGTGGTCGTAGAGGGAGAGTGAGTCAATCCTGCACCCTTACAAATACGAGGGATTACCGGAACTAATTGTTGGTGTTCAACAGCGCTGATGACATTTGCCTTGATCACAACGCCCTTTCTTTATGTAAGCTACGGGAATGAAAGGTGGGAGTCTTGGTCTGGGTTTTCGCTTTCGACGAGCCGCATCATCCCCCCCCCACGCCAGATGGGAATTTCCTTTGTTTTAACCTGTGAGTTGCGTATCATTCTACCGTGTTGCTGCTGGAGCGGCTTTGTTATTTGTACTTTCGTTGGCTACACAGGCGGCATGAGATCTTGAAAATGTCCTTCTATGGTGCAGCTGACCCACAATACAACAACAAAATGTCCTATTTGTTTCCTTTGGCTTTGGAGGGGGGTTGGTGGCCATGGCGTGTCTTACCCTGTAGAGTTGTCGACGCTCTCTGGAGTTTATGACTCATCATGCCATTCAGCCTCCTGAGGATTTTCTTCTTGCACTATACATACTTGTAAGGGGTTAAGGAGATGATGATAGACATCTCCCGCACCGTGGGAAAAGTTGCCGGATTTGCGAGAATGGAGCACTGCGATTTGTCTACGTGGGCGATCCCTTTACTTTAAATGTTATGTATTTTTCTAAACATAAATGACATTGTGCCAAATGTCCGTAACGTTTCCACCATCTCTTCCACTCTACCTGAGCTCATCGGTGAATGTGTCCCATCAGAGGGTCTTGATGGTTTGAGTACACTCTTCGGTGACTTTTTCAATTGATTCTAGCTGGGGCGTAACCTCCTCGTCCCTATCCTTGCCTTGTGGACTATCCGGCTGCGAATTGATTTGTTTAATTCGATCGATACGCCTCCGCCACGGTCGATAAAACAGGACGCTCAAGGCTCCAAACAGGACGAACGATCCACAGATCGCACCGCCTGCGACATATCAGCTCCACCCTTCCCCCCATTTCCAAAAATGCGGCATCTTGGTAGGTGTGTATTTAACTCACCAATGACATCATAGTGATCCCCAACAAAGCCCACGCCATCCCAGAACTTACCTTTCGGCTCCGCGACATTGAGAGCAAGACTTAGGAGCTGGATAATCCCGATGGCGACGGCGATGACGACGGTGACGACGGTTAGGACGATCGAGTAGTACAGAATAGCGATCTGGTCGCGAGCGAGGGCGGTGGATGTGTAGAGGACCATCATTAAGGCGCCGTCTGTTGTGTCGAGGAGGCACATTCCGGCTATCAAAAATATAAAAAAGGGAAAGGGAAGTCAGCGGAATAACCCTCAGTGATTGGGGGCTAGGGGTAGTTTCGATGCGGGGTCGGTACCGGTGAAGAGGATAGGGAAGATCAGGATGAGCCAGATGCTAGTGCCTTTTGCGGCTTGGATGGAGGCGATCCCTAGCAGTGCTATCTCAGAGGACGTATCGAAGCCTAGGCCAACTGCCACAATTGGAGAATGTAAGTATGAAAAACCCAGGGAGGATTTGGATTAGCTCACACAGTACCCCTAACGGATACATCTTCCATGGCCTTTCACAAGCAAGTACCAACGTCAGCTCCTATCCCTTTCAAAAGAGTCCCATCTCCCAATAATTAGAAGTAGCAGCAACAGCAGCAAGGGATAATCATCTCTCCTACTCACCGATCCACAACCCTAAACCCCCTCCCTAACACCCTAAAAAGACACCCAGCCCCCTGAATCCTCCACTCACCCTCCTCGCCCACTCTCGTACCAACAAGCCTCCTCATTTCCTGCACCAGCTTCCACAAAATATATATATTCGCGGCGCCGAGGACGAGCAGGAAAGTAGCAGATACAGAGGTCCCGATGATGCCGCCGACTTTTTGGTAGTGGGAGAACTTGTCGGTTATGGCGGAGGCGGTAGAGGCTACGATGATGGAGGTTATGATGACGATTCTGCGGGTACGGTTTCGAGATTAAAAATTTCATTTGTATGCAAATGCGATGCGGATGTAAGGAATTAGGGGGGAGTAACAAACGTAGAATGTCCCAGCGAGAAAAACATCCCCACGGTCACGGGACGTTGACCCGCTGCTATCAGACGCCTCGTCATGAGGTCGATTGCCTGATGAAAATAAAGCCATTGAGCACTGCTTATACGCAAGTAATGGTGAGAGGCAAGAGCATACAGAGATATGATCCGCATCAAGGGCATGGCGAAGCCCGAGGGTATACGACAACACCGCCGTTGATATCAGAGCTCTAAGTTGCAAAAACACAAGTCAACAACGCCGATTATAGACACCAAACAAACAAAAAAAAACCCCCCCATTTCCTCTTCCTCTTCTATCTTCCAAGGGTATTTTCGCTGATCTAGAGCATCCACTTACCCGTGAAAATGCTGCCACAATGAACCCCGTTTGTAAGCAAGTTGAAGGGTAACTAATGTCAATTCTGACAAGAGTAAGTAACGTACCAATACAATGCCTAGGCCGATCCAGACGGCGATGTTGACGCCGATGAGAAGCAGGATGATCCCAAAGACTGGAAATGGCAGCTTCCGAATGCCGGGTAGTCGGCCATGGTAGTTGGAGATGGTGCGGGTGAGGGCCGTCGTTCGAAGCGGGGACATTATTCGGAGTCACGCAGATGTTCAGACGCACGGAGGATAAGGGCTAATCGTCTGAATTAATCACCCAATACGGTTGCCTCTGCAGATTCCGATTGCTCTCTTTGCTAATTGATCTCAATGGACAGCATGATTCGGCAACTGTTGCAGAGTAATAGAAGGACTATTTATCTTTAGCTTATCGCGATTACCTTATCGATAAATTCCTTATGTCGAGTATCGCAGGAATTTGACTATGAACTACAGGTAGTACTGTCAACGCTGCCAACAGGACATTTCAACTTTTATGATCGTTACCAACGCCTGACCTGACCCTGTCGGAATGCAAGGGCAAAACCCGCCATGGTCTTATTGTAAGAGTGATGCATCTAGAACAAACAATACGCCCCGAGACCAAGCAGCCGAAGTATCCGCCAATCCAGCTATTTCACCAACCGCAGCCTTGACCGGAGCAGAGTCTACAATCTCGATCCAACACCGAGCCGCTCCATGGGTATCGAAGCGCTGTAAAAAGTATCATGACGAGTGAGGGACAAATGAAACACCGACAATCAAAGTCTTCCCATAAAAAATTTCACTATTCCCGCACCGCTATCACCACAGGTCGTGATTCGTCCTGATGAAAACCGAAATGAACTAGACCTGCGCCTATGATATCTTCAAGTAGCCCGAAAAGATAAAAATCCTCCAGGTACTGGATCCGAAATTGGAATTCTAGCCTGCGAATCGAAGAGGTTCGAGAAGCAAAGCGAGTAAATGCCACATTGACGAAGGATGTATATCGTTTCGTTTCGTACCCAGCCACTAGCCATATACAATGCATAGACCGGGGCATGAATGGCAGCAAGAATCCTAGAAATTGTATCTAGTGCCCTGTCTGGTTGGAGCCTTTCCTTGCCTGCCACTTCTGGTCTCCCTATCTAAATCTGCCTTCTTCGTGCCCTTTCTGGTAGGTCTAGGAGGATCCGAGTGTAAGTGCCCCAACTCCTTCAAAGCTGTCGTATTCTTCCAAGCTAAACAACGATGGACAATAGGATCAACATAGGTCTTAGTTCTTGTCGACATGCGTGTAGCCGGCTCCTCATATTGTTGCTTCTTCTCCTCATTGCGCGCGAGGTAAGTTTTACGGGCCTGCATGTACCGCGCTATTTTTTCCTGTAACACCACCAGTTCTTTGTGAAGGGGTTTCTCTTTGTCTCCACGGATGTCGAGCCAGGAGAGCAGCAGCTTGACAGAGTCAGGGTCATCGTAATAACCCCACTCACAAGCACTGAAGAGGCTTGTTATACCTTCCTCCGACTTCTTGCGCTCCGCAACTGTCATCTTAAACTTTTTCTGATAAGCACGATTCTCCTCGTCAGTAAGGTCGATGAAGCCCTCTCGTTCCATCTCGTCAGGTCCTTGCACCCACAAGCATCCGTTGGCGTAACCAGCATCAGCGGTTGAACTAGTTGGCAGACCAGCATATGGCATGCCGTTTTTCTCGAACCAGTAATACCGATTGTGGAAGCGGTCTTTTCCCAATAGTTTCGTGCGAAAGCAATCCGCCTCTCTTAGATCGTTGTCCTGAGTATTGATCTCCTGCTCGCACTCCTTGATCCTCTCCTTGCGCTTCTCGATCTCTTTCAAAATCTTCTTGAATTGATTCGACACTTTCGGGACCTTTGCGGCTGCCTCGGCCTTTTCCTTCTTTTCCCGCTCCTCTTCGCGCTTCCGTTTACGATTGGCCGCACGGTCAACTCCACGACGGAGGGAGCGTGCAGTCCTAGGTTCCTCGCTATCCGAAATGGCGACGACTTCATCCTCCTCATCCCCTTCTTCAGCATCCGTTCCTGTCATTTTGACGTCTCCAGTCGTATCAGCCTGGAGGTCATTCAATGATGGTAAGTTGTCCGGGAGAAGAATTTTTCGCTCGTCTTCTAGTTGGCGAAGTTCCTCTGTCCTGTATTGTTGTCGAGAGAATTAGCATCTTCACCACCATGAGGTCGATTGTAGAAACTTACGCCGCCCTCCTCGCCCTCTGCCACTCAATTTTTACTTTCCTCAGCTGGGTCATCTGTTCGCTGCATTCATCCATATAGTCCCGTACGATTCTTGTATCAACTGTCAGTATGCAGATCATCTGAAGAATCTTCACCCTAATGTTAATATCAAGCTTCTGATATTGCAGCCGGGCTGTCTCTCGTGAAGGATCCTCATCCGCAGGCGCTAGCTTCTCCAACAAGTTCTCGCACAGGTCCTTCTTCTTTGGATTCAAAGACAACTGGTGCAGCAAACCGACAACGATAACCTCCCAACCGCCGTTTCTGAAATCGTTCTTCTTTAGCCGTTCCACCCAATCGTAGTCTCCCAACATCTCTACTGCTCGATGCGGTCCCAACGGCTCTACCTCGGCTTTCGCTAGACTGCTTCGAGTCGTACGGCGTCCCGCAGGATTAAGTTTGGGTCTAGATTCGGGTTCAGGGGTCGGAATCGTGCTTGTATTAATGGACGAATTCGCCTCGTTACTTTCATCTTCACCAGGAGTCTCAGGTAGTCGGACAGCAAGACTGCCGTCTTCTTCAATAAAGAGCTTGAGAAGTGCACAGTGAATCTCCGCAAAAAGCTCGCACTCCACATCTTCTGAGGAAAGCTGAAGGGCTTCGATATAATCATCGAAAGTAAACGAATCCAGGTGGTAGACTTCGCAGTACACATTCAATGTGTTCCAAGTCTCTAACAACGGTCCAACGGATTCCATCAAAATACCGTTGCCTTCAGCGTTCCTTGAAGGTTTGGTGCCTGCTGGTAAATCCTTGGAAATGTACTTCAAAGGGGGCCGGGGTGCGCTTCGGGTAGGAGGAACTTCTAGGTCTTCTACTGGCCACTTCATGGGAGGTGGGGTTGGAATGGGAGAAGCTTTAGGGTGTGGCGAGAATATGGGAAAGTTATGATTGAAATTGTTAATGAAAGATCCGCCGTTTGACTGTATGCCAGACGACGCCCCATGGGGCTCAGTGCGGACGAGGAGTGGCTCTCGTACTTTCTGATTCCTGCCGAGGGCTTGATCTTGTTTGCTCTTGTGGCTCTTAGGCCTGAGCTCCGGAAGAGTCTGCATCATGGCGTTCATGACTGCAATGCTATTTGTATCATCCTTCCTCTGTGCAAGGTTGGCTTTCTTTCCCGCAAGGTGATTCGCATATGTCAGATGTGGAGGGATTGTTGTGTCGATTCGATATTTCATGGCAATATGCTCTTTCACTATCCAGGGAGCCCCAGCCCAAGCATCGCGACTGACAGTATTCTTGATGAATGATCGTAGCATAGCTTTGGTAAATGCCTTGCGATCGCGAAAGAGGTGTTTCTCATCGACAAGAGCTTCTCGGTCAGGCTGATTTGTGAGTCTGACAAAGTATCGTTGAAAAGGCGGCTGCATTGTACCATCCGCATTTAAAAAACCTTGAAAGCGAGTCTTTTCCCGAATTGTACCACTGAGTCGCTCTCCACCATTGATAGCCACCGTTACACTCTCCCCGGGATAGAAGTCTTCCTTAAAACTCTATTTCATCGTGAGCATTTCTGTGATCAACAAACACAAAGGTAACAATAACGAACCTCGAATATATGATCCACTAGGGTTTTTGACAAAAATATTAGTAAAGAACAGGATTGAGCACACAGGAGCCTGAAAACGCAGTATAGCTGGACATACCAAGAGTGTCTATCCTTGAAACGGTTGAGAACTGAACCTTTCGCAAGACGGGTTCCTTTAAAGGGTCCGGAAATAAGTTGTCCACGCCGATCGAATTCTCCATCTGTCAAACTTTAGTATACTGTCTTGGCCGAGGTATAGGAGCAGTGATTGTTGTTGTGTCTTGAAAGGCCCGCTACGTACCTCACTCTTTAGGGCTTCGAAGAAGGTTAGAGCTGAATGACCCGTAATTTCGCAGATGAAGCGCTTCTGCGACGTGTCAGTTCTACTAGTTAATGTCTGTAGTTGTAGGCGACGCGAACCTGCTTGTAGAAGTCCATGCTGCTGAAGAGTTAGCCCCAACCCTACTCGGGGACTAGACCTCAAGCCTAAAATTGAGAAACATACCGCGCAAGATAACTCTCATAATTCGTAAAGATTTCTCCAGTCTGTCCTATCACCCAGACCTGCAACGAGATCCGTCAGTTTTTGAGCCGCATGAGTGATTAGGAGCACTAGAGCTCACATCTGCGTTGTCATCCTCAATGCGTGGGCGAGGGAGATACTGGACCGGCTTTCGTTTGAATAAAACCTATACCACTTAGACTTTGATATAGATAAGCTAGGCATGAAACGTTAAACTCACCATGACGGAAATTGGGTCTGTCCGAGACCCCACAACCGTCAGGCGTCAGATAAGATTTTGCCGGCGATGCGGCTCTGCGAGCTTAAATCGATCAGTTTAGAATCAATATGCTTTGAAGGCCTCCTGAGTCGTGTCTCGGATTGCGAGATAAGCCAGAAGATGGGTTGTGGTTGAGTGTGAATTGTATAACACCAAGCAGTTGTCTACAAGGGCCGAGTGTTGAACAATAATTCCGGGCCTCATCAATCAAGGGCATATATGAATCTCAAAACTTACGTATGAGGCTCTTTACGCGTCTGGATGCCCTTGTACGCGTCCAGATATGATTATGAGCGGGTTAGCTGAAGGTGTTGTCGAGTTGTGGCGAGAATAGAATTGCCAACCCGACAAGGTGTTGCGAAGGTGAAGACGTTGAGGGAGTGGAAGAGTGGCACCGGCGGAGGAGCCTGTCTTTTTGTATGGGTGCTAGGGCGGAGGGACGGGACTAACAACCAGATTGACACTAGGTTATTTCGGGGTATCAACCCAGCGCTTAGTCAAATCCGATGGACCCCCTCCATCTCTGCGAGGACTCACTCCTCCCTTCCGAGCCACAGATCTCCGTACAACAACGATATATACGACCTCATGTACTCAAATTTGTCCTCGGCTCGAGCATAATCAGGCGAGTACAAACATGTAGGTTTTCATGCAATTTGGACGGCATCTATCGCCTATCGCAATATCCAACGTGGAAGGGGACTGATCTAGGGGCAGACAACGAGGCGAACGCGGGATTGCAGCCAATGCGCCACGCTGCCACGACACAACTATGTCATCTAGTGACATCTATCAACATGTTCTTCTTTCAGGATCTTAATAAAGCACCTATCAGGTATTTTTGGCTTTCGTTTTCTAAATGTCGTCTGGTTGCAATGAAGGTGTTTGTTTACTCCGAGCGGTGGATCTCTCACAACCCATCATCAGCCAAAAGACTCGACAATTTCCAAAGCATTGCTCATTAAATTAAAATTTCCCTCTTACCCTGCTCTAGTTGCCAGCGCGTTCTCTTCGATACGATGTGTTTTAAGACGTGCGTTTCAAACACAGCTCCTCCGAGCATGTTTGTTTACACCCGAATTTCGCTGCGCAAGCTTCAATTCAGCTCTTCAAACGCCCCATAAGGCTCTATAGATTTCTTCAGACGGACGCGTTGTTGATGGCCAGTTGCAAAGTTAAGGGTGCTGGAATAGCTGGTGGACAGCACAATAAGCTCCGTATAAGCAAGTACATGCCCTATTGTTTGCGGTTGTCGGCCATATCCAACACGTGATGCAACAGGCGCTAACTATTTTAGGAAGTCCCTTGCGACATGACTTAACGATCGCTTCGTATTATTTGCGCGCTGAGGCTCATGCAGCCAAACTGAGAACCAGCAAATTTTTATAATCTCGCGGGGTTTTTTGTGTGAGAGGAGATTTAGCTCAAAATTCATCTCTGCTGAAAGGCCGGTGAGTCTCGTAGTTTGCAAGAGTGCTTATGCAAGCTCTCAAAAAACTTTCACGTGAGACTGAAATCCGCACAATCTTCCCTTGTAAATGCCCAATTTCCAACAACGCCCATAAGATGCATCCTGTACATTCTGAGAGATTGGGTGGACACCTAAAAGTGATGTCCGCTCAAGTGTCTTTCTCGTCTTCACTTAAAACAACCCTCTCCAGAGAACTATCAACAGTTGGAAGAAGCTCCGATATCCGGTTTGGATCTCGCATTAAAGCTGGAATATCCTCTCTTGTAATCGCCAGTTTCTATGACTGTGAGTCAGCAACAAGATTACTCAACTACGATCCCTATGGCCCACGATGCACCTACCTTCCTCACAGTCTCAAATGCCTCCTCCTTTGCCACGTACTCTCGAATCACCTCCCCCGTCGCAAACTCTATAAATACCCTTGTATCACGGACCCTAAAAACCACATCATCCAGCCGCATAAAGAAGCGGCACAGCAACAATAGCCGCGCTGGCATCACACGAATTTTACATGATAGCATCGCAATTCCATTATCTGCTAGTTCATCCTCATAGAGCATGACCTCGTCAAAAAAGAGAATAGGATCTGGGCGACGGAGAAGTTCAAGGGGTATTGGATTGGTGCTAGGCTCGAACGAGTGCTCATTTTGAGAGACGGAGCCCTTGTAGTCTGTGCTGTAGGACCAGTCAAAGGGTTTGACGACCTCTTTAATGCCTTCGTGGACTTTTTCTCTAGTGTATGTTAGCGGCCTTTCCTTTTTTCTAGAGACATGTAGAAAACGTAGCCACCTGTTTTTCTGCCACTCCTTTGAGTACGAAACCTTCAGCATTGCCTCCCCTGTTTTATCCACTTTATCGAGGGCATCAAACGCATTGAAAGTGATTCCCCAGCCACTCTCCTTGTGTTCAATTGACAAGACGTTATCACCGAATATCATCTCTGGTGGAGTGATGCCAAGCTTAGACGTCATTTCCTCTATGGGTCCAGCTTTGAGGATTGGCAATTTGCGTGTCGTGATCTTGAAGCCCTTTTGGGTAATTGAGTCCTCGGCGTAGGCAGGGGCGGGGAGGTGCGCAGCAACATTGTTGTGAGTGGATGCCATTGAACTGGTTTTGCTGGCTAGAAAGTTTTGAGGGAATCAGTAAGATACCTCAACAGTGACGCTTCAGAGGTCAACGCTGAATCGATTTATCATGTGCATTAGAATATCGAGCCATGCTCGTCGCAGTAATTGGTGGGGCAATTGCTCGGCTCGCTAAAATGCGCATTGACAACCGTTGCCGTGGTGAACGGATAGCGCTTGCGACTGTTTACCACATCAAGCCTCAAAGCCAAACTGCTTCAACGATCTCCCTCTTCTTCCCTCAGCAACTACCCACATCTCCACACGACTTACTCCTGCACGACGTAACTTATAACGCAATGGCCACTCGAGCTTTAGAAGCTCGTTTCGAGCGAATGTCCGTCAATGACGAGAATGAACCTGCAAATGGCCATGCATACCATAAATCAAAGGTAAGTTGGAAATACCCCGAAATGCAAATTCGTCTCCATTAATTATGAATATAGGGTTCTCTCTCGACAGCGATGTCTATCACTGGTCTTGGATCCAGCAATCAACTCACTTCTAACCCCAACCGCTCAAACCTTCTTAAGTTCGCTCTACAGAACCAGAACCAAGCGTCGACAATAGCATCTGTCACAGTATCCTCCCAGGCTGCAAAATGGCATGGCTCTAATATCCCCCCGCCAGCGCCATCCCCTCCTCGCAAAGCCATTGGCTCAAGTTCCTCTTCGGAGCGCAATTCAGATGAAATGGCTCTGCAGCGCCGCTCGAACCCAATATATGAGCAGCCCAAGGCTCCTAAGCAATTCCACCTCGGCATGTTCGAGATCGGTCGTCCACTCGGGAAAGGGAAGTTTGGCCGAGTTTACGTGGCTAGGGAGCGCAGTAAGGGCTTTATTTGCGCGCTAAAGGTTCTCCACAAACATGAACTGCAGCAAGGCAAGGTCGAGAAGCAGTTGCGCCGAGAGATCGAGATTCAGAGCAACCTCCGACATCCAAACATCTTGCGACTATTTGGCCACTTCCACGACAGCAAGCGCGTGTTCCTGATTCTCGAGTATGCTGGAAAAGGCGAGCTATACAAACACCTCAGACGCGAAATCAAGTTCCCAGAATGGAAGGCTGCGCAATACATTGCCCAGATGGCAGCTGCATTGCAGTACCTACACAAGAAGCACGTCATGCATCGAGACATTAAACCAGAAAATATCCTCGTGGGCATCCACGGAGAGATCAAGATCTCGGATTTTGGCTGGAGCGTCCACGCCCCTAACAACCGGCGCAACACTATGTGCGGGACGCTCGACTATCTGCCACCGGAAATGATCAAGCCAGGTAGCTCTGACAACTATTACACCGAAAAAGTGGATCTGTGGAGCTTGGGGGTGTTGACGTATGAGTTTTTGGTTGGCGAGGCACCATTTGAGGATACTCCTGTCATGACCCAGAGGAAGATCGCTAGAGGCGAGATGACTGTGCCGTCGTTTGTGAGCGCAGAAGCGAAGGACCTTATCAAGAGAGTCAGTAGTGCTGCCATTGTTGAAGTCTTGTAATGACTGAAAAACTGACTCCATGGTCTAGCTGTTGGTTCTTGACCCCGAAAAACGAATCCCGCTCGAGGAGGTGCAAAAGCATCCATGGATCATCAAGCACTGCGTCAAGGGGGAGAGGGCAACGCAACGCAGTTCTGGAAAATCAGGGCAAAGAAGCTCCGATAAATCTGAGTGATCGATCGCCATATTGACTTTACGCGTTTTAACTCGACATTTTGATCCATTTCCGCTTATCCTGTCTGTCATTCTGTCATCGTCAGTGATTCGTGGAGTTAGCCTGACCGAGGCAGGTCGGAAGCGCATAATGCCTGGAGTTGAGAATTGGTATTTCCGTCTATGGGCCAGAATTCTAAATAACGTTATCTGTAAGAAGCCTGCAAATCCCTCCATCCACTGTGATATGTCGATGCTTTTCAAAATAGACACTCGCTCGTATTACTTGTAGATCTCATCAAAGGGCCTCGTATCAGCGAAGCACGAGTCCCAGACCTCATTGACCACCTTTGCTGCATGCACATCGTCTCTACATGCAGGTCTATTCATGACCGACAACGTCGCTCTCCTCCTCACACACTCCTGATGTTGCTGCGTGATAT
Source organism: Sabuloglossum arenarium (assembly GCA_022345705.2). NCBI lineage: Eukaryota > Fungi > Ascomycota > Geoglossomycetes > Geoglossales > Geoglossaceae > Sabuloglossum > Sabuloglossum arenarium. The sequence continues at coordinate 24,216 of JAJDMY020001133.1, forward strand.
TCCACTGTCCACGTGTCCAAAATTCCCTCAGCCACCTACACTCTCCGCTCAAACTCGACGCTCTTATTTCCGTACAGGCTGCATGTCGCAGGTCCGCCCAGTCGACTTTAAATCTCAGATGGTCGTAGGCGTGCATCATCTCGTGTGCCAAGGTGTCTTCCAAATGACCTTGTGAGCGCATCTCGTTCGCACAGATCATGATACCGTGGTCTGGGGAGAAGCCGCCGGCTTGCCGGCTTGGACAGCGTCGGCAACGGACATTTGTTGCGTTGAGGTCGCCGTTGAGTTGCTTGATGCGTTCGTTCATGAAGCGGATTATAGGACCTGATTTGCGTCGGTAAAAGGAATGTTAGTTAGCAGAGCGGATAGTGCGTAGATTGAGAAGTTGGTCAGACAGACTGTATTTAAAGAGGTAATCCCGGTATTTCTCGCAGCGGTTGCAGTCTGCTTCCTCGTTGCGCAGGTCGCGGGCGAGTCTGTATTGTTCTTTGCCCTCGGGGGTCATCTGGCCCGTGAGGATGGAAAACACATTCCGCCATTGTGAGAAGCTATCATTGCCAGGCCGATAGCCCGTATCTTTGGAGGGAGACGGTGCACTGTGATCGTCATCTGTCATGTTCGAGAGATAGGGCGTGTAAATTGACGTGAGGCGATTGGGTAGAATTTAAAGAGGTGTTGGTGATGATTTTTTTTCCCGCTAGCAGAGCGATCTATAAGAGCTCACATACCCTTTCAGAAAAGACAATACTAACAACGAAATAGAAGTGAGGCGGTCATGGAGTTTACGGATTGACACCAATTTAAAAATCTAGATTATTCAATACTTTTTGAAATATCACCCTCCAATTCCTCAATCATCATGAAGAATCCACGACATCTGACTATCGTTATCAAACTCGGTGCGCCGCTCAAAACTTATGTTGGGGGAATCCATGTCTGACAACAACAATATCATACAGGCACAAGTTCAATCGTAGATGAAAAAACCCACGAGCCTCTGCTCTCGGTCCTAACTTTAATTGTCGAGACGGCCGTGAAGCTACATAAAGATGGACACAAAGTGATTATTGTCTCCTCTGGCGCCATTGGCGTCGGCTTGCGCAGGATGGACATCGAGAAACGCCCGAAACATCTCCCCAGGATCCAAGTATGTATATTCTGAACATCCCCCCTTACTTTGGGGGTCATTGAAGAGCAAGTTTATTGACATACTGGCTTGGTTTCAAGGCGTTAGCGGCCGTGGGTCAATGCAGGCTTATGAGTCTGTGGGATAGTCTATTCAACCATCTGAGACAGCCGGTTGCGCAGATATTGTTGACGAGAAATGATATTGCTGATGTATGTTTATTGCCTTATCCGCCGAGAGCGATGTATTTTGATAGGTGCTAATTTTGACGGCAGAGGACGCAATATCTCAATGCAAAAAACACGCTTGATGAATTGCTGAATATGGGAGTCATTCCTATTGTCAATGAGAACGACACACTAGCAGTTGCTGTACGTAATTTTATATATATATATCAAAATTCTTCCACCGCTCTTTTATATTTCTACCGAAGCTTCTCATGTATTTTTTCTCCTGCAAATGCTCACCCTTTCAGGAAATCAAATTTGGAGACAATGATACCCTTTCCGCCATCACAGCCGCCATGGTCCAAGCAGACTATCTCTTCCTAATGACAGACGTTGAGTGTCTTTATGACAAGAATCCGCGAACAAATCCAGACGCCAAGGCAATCGAGGTTGTCGAGGACATTGCCTTACTCGAAGCCGATGGTATGTTCCAGCCCCTCATTCTCAACCTTCCCAGTGTAACTAAAACCTACGCAGTCTCCACTGCCGGATCAAGCTTAGGAACGGGAGGTATGTCCACCAAGATCGTAGCCGCTCGCCTTGCAACCTCCGCAGGTGTCACAACAATCATTGCGCGCTCCTCGGATCCAGGCAATATTGCAAACATCGTGAAGTACGTGCAGTCGCAGAAGGCTTCGCAACCCTCTTCTCCACCCCCAGGTTCTATTCCAAATACAGATGAAGGTGTTCCATTAAGTTCATCTTCTTCCTCCTTGAATCTCTCCCAACCGCCAGTCCATACACGATTCCTTCCAGATCCGGAACCTATGCGTGACCGCTATTTCTGGATCTTGCACGGCCTCGCTCCTCGTGGGGTAATCTACATCGACGAAGGTGCCTATCATGCTCTTGGCGACAAAGCCGGTCTTCTCCCTGTTGGTGTCGTTGACGTTGAGGGCTCCTTCGCGCAACAAGAAGCCGTGCGCCTTGTCGTCGTAAAGCGCCTTCCATCTGGCCATCCAAGCGCCAGTGCGTATGAGAAGACGAAGCCACCTCCAGCGGAGGTTGGGCGGGCAGTTGTGAATTACAGCGCCATCGAGATCATGAGAATCAGGGGTGCCAAGAGCACAGAGATCCATCAGGTGCTCGGATATGCGGATTCGGGGTATGTGGCGCTGCGGGAGAATATCGCATTTTTGAAGAGAGAGAAGAACAGTAGACCTGCCACGCCTTCGTTGGTATTGGGTGCTGAGAACGGCATGATGGAGACGAGGTCGTCTCTAGATCATTAGCACCACAACAGGGTTGGACCAAACTCATCATGAGTAGTTGCTTGATTATTTAGCACAGAAGACCCCTAACGTGGTCCATTCGGATGAGGTTGGTTAGACAGTAGGACGATGGATGTCGCTGTTTTTCAAATAGGCACTAACATCGTTGGAAGCGACGATTTCGTGCCAAATATCAAATTTTGCCTGCATATCCATGATGAAGGAGACCTTAGTCTCCTCTGTGGGCATAGGGATGTCGGGACGTAAGCTGCAAACACCAAATAATATAGGGGCTGCACGCTCCCCCTATGTTGCTCTCTATGTCACGTCAAAAAACATTTTATTAGTCGCCGTCAATTCGTGCACGTCAAAATATACAATTGGCCAATCCATGACAGCATGATACATTCTTTACGTAAGAAGGGTTTCATAATACCATTAGAAAAACCCGAAACCCAGAGGGAGAATTGCATTACAGGAAGAGAATAAACTTAGAAAGTGAGCGAAAATCATAGCTGTGTCTTTCTTTTTTGTTGCTCGGAAATCTTTCATCTTAGAGCGCTGCCCACGCTCCCCTTGGACTGGTGACCGTAATGGTGTTTTGAGCCCTTCTCAACTGGCGGTGGCGGTGGTTTCCTACCTGGAGTATTCGGCGCCCCAAATAACTCTTGTCTACCAGCACGATCTCTCTCCGCCCTTTCTTTGGCCAAGACTAATTTCGTCCAGCCCTTGGTACTATTCTCGTTGCCGATCGTGTCCCCCAGCACCTTCATCCATCCTTCTTTATCCGCAGGGCTATCTGCATAGAAATCAATGACCTCCCCATTGGCGAAGCGTAGTCGAAAGCCTTCCTCGACAAACATGTATCCTTCCTCTTCCTCAGCGAAGGCGGACTTTCGTCTGCCGCCCTTTGCGGATACCTCTTTCTGGATAAGGGAGCTGCGGTCGTCAATAAGTTTCGAGGCTTTGGCCAGGTTAATAGTCGCCCGAGGTTGACGAGTTGTTTCGTGGTAGGCAGTCAGCTTAGACGCTTCAAGCTTGAAGTAACGGCGGCGCCAGAACTATAGAGGATCAAATGTAAGCCAAAAGCCTCATGAAGAACGGGGGTTATCAAGAGAAGATGGAAGATAGCAATAATATTGTCATCTCAGAATGCCGGGAAAAGGGGTTGGGTTGAGCTTACCGGACAATCACCGCCCTGCTGGCTTAAATGACCTTCCCACTTCCTCGTTGCGCTAGCTTCTGCCTCACGCATTTCCCTGATGCATGCATTCATGCTCTTTGGCATTTCTGGATCCTTTGTTCCCCTCGGCTTGGGTACGAACAGCAACTGTAGCTCCAACTTGCCAATGCGATAAGGTGGTCGTCGCTGCAGGCCACTATTCGTTCCACGCTTGCTCTTGACACTACTGGGAGGTAGAACCTCCTCAGTGGCCCACTCGTTAAAGCATGTAACGTCGGTGATGATTGGCCGACCATAAGCACGGTCTTCATAATCTTTCAGACAGACATAGGATCGAGCAAAACTGCCATCTCGAGCGACGAGGCGATGTAAAAGATCCCAGGCGGTATGCTGTGGGGAGGCTCTCCTAGATTGGGCCTCCTGTTGCTGGCGGGCCATACGTTCCTCTTCTTGCTGCTTTCTCTCGAGCTCCTTTCGCTTCTTAGGGGAAGCGAAAACACGACTGAATGTGGACGATTTCTGAGACCTTACAGCCTTCACCGGAGATTGTAATGGCTGCGCGGGAGGAGGCTCAATTTTCGTTTGCAGAGTCAGCTGAAACTCAAGATCATTCAGGACAACTAGTTCAAATTCTTGGCCGATTGGTGCGTTTCTTCCAAGATCCAGCCATGCAGTTGTCACACAGTGCAATCCGTTATCCAGAGTCAGACAGAACCATGTTCGCTCATCTGTTGGCTGTTGTTAGTTCTCCATCTGCCTCTGTATTAGCAAAACGAGACATACCTTTCGGCAATGGTAGGTCCAAATCCTTAACCCCTATAACCTTCACAAAAACCCTTCCTCTCTCTGCGCCTTCGTTATCTCCCGTATCAGCTGACCCATCTTCAGCAACACTACCCAGTCCTGGAGCGACGTTGCTTTCCATCCCAGGCATTGGCGGAGCTACTCCATTAGGCCGCCTCCGTACAGTACCTGAGATATCCTTGACACTCTTCCGCCTGGTCTTCCCATTCCAGGGCTCTACACTCCAAGATTTCGTGCGGTCATGGCTAGCCTTACATGGGGAGTTGCCAGCAGATCGTGTCTCTCGTCCATCTATCCCCTCACGATCAGTGTTACCAGACACGTCTTCATCAACCGTGCTGCTCGCAACAATAAGTTTCGTGTTCTGCCTCATCAAATAACCTCTCTGTGGATATTTCGCCATGTTAGCACCCGTTTCATGACTGCTATTTGTGCTAGGGACTCTCCTGGAGCACAAGTATCCACTAGAAGATCCTTGGAACATATCAGAGTGCGAAGAAAGGTCATACGCCACCTTTTGGGCCTCAATAAGTCTGTCAAACTCTCTATCCAGACCGAAACTCAAATCTTCACCAACACCATTAACAGGGATGTCCAGTCTTTTCAAACTTCGCTTGCGATTCAATTTTCGCTCCAAGTCCGCTTCGTCATGATCCCAATCGTCCTCATTGCTATGGCTACTTTCTGGATCTCGACTGGTATAGTGATGGTCACGATGACGGTCTGGGATGGGCGGCACTCCCGGTGTCTGGTCGCCACTAACCTGTCGTCTCGCTGCAGCCATGGCAGCCATGTCAGCCGGTGTGGTAGATGGACGAGTCTTGAGTTTGCTTCCAGGTGCTTTGATTGTAGCCACAGGCTCAGGTACGAATGGTGAATCTTCTTTGAGAGAATCTATGGGGTGCCGAATTACTGAGTCAGGTGTTCTCCGGCCTTCATCACTGTCAGAATCGTAAAGTGAGAAATTTGGTTGGCCTTGCTGCTCCTTAGGCGTAGTAGACTGACCAACAGGACCGGTAACTACGCTTGCTATTTGGGTGGATTCATTCGCTGATTCCATTATGCCTAGAGGCGGGGAAGGTGTCATGTATGATCTGAGTCCCAGCCCGAAATCATCCTGCCCAAGGATAGACGCAAACTCTGGTAGAGACATCCGGTGGTTCTGCGGCTCTTCAGTAATCTCCGCAATGCCCATGGCAGGATTCGGAGTCGATGGCCTTGGGGTCGCAGGACTACTTCCTTCTGCCTCGCTGCCGTGGTGCAATTGAGAGTGTTCGTTTTCATCTGACTGGCCAGAATAGTGGCTCTCTCCGTCATCCTCTTTGCTATCCTCCGCATACGCGGAACCATACTCTCCCTGGCTCTCATGGCTCCCAAGTCGAGATTCCGCTCGATCGAAGTTGTACATCTCAGGAATAGAATAGACGTCAAAGTCACTCTCTTCCTCTTCCTGCTTGATTATCACACTTGTTTCGGCGTCCTCTAGGAAAGACGGTGGTTCGGTAGACTGAATAGGCACGTCCGGGTCCAAATCAATGGTCATGCTCCGCTCAGGACTGGAAGATGGGGAGGGGGTCGAAAAGTCATACTCCTTGTCCTCGAAAATCTGACTCCGGCTTTTGACTCTTCGTAGGATTGACTCCCTTGAGATTCGAGGAGGTAACTTGTACTCTCCTAAGCCTTGTTCTTCCAGAGTGTCCCTTTCTTTCGTGTTCACTTGAGTCTGCTTCTCTTCTAGGTTCACTTGAATACCGAGTCCTTGAGGTTTAGGCTCAGATTCAGGCTCTTGGCTTACGCTTCTACCACGACTACCACTTCTTCTCATCCTCCTCTCGCGTTGTGTCTCACCGCTCGGTTTACCACTCTCATCATCCTGCAACATCATTAAACGCAGTCTTTCTTCCAATGAGATTTTAGATCCTTCTATACTTTGGACATCAGGCTTTGAGATACTGGCTGGCCTAGGCAGTGACGGAAGATCTCGCTGAGCGCTGCTGACGCGTTCAGCGGCAGTAGAAAGACTGGAATTGGTGCGGGAAGGCGAAGGCGTCCTGAAACCAGGAATGGGTGGCAGCGGACGGCGCTCGCCATTGGAATTAACAGAGTCAGTTCTCGTATGATCTGGTCTTGTCTGACTTGGGTTTGGCTGAGCTGCTGGCATTGGGCTGCCGTCACGACCAGCAAAAGGATCTTCGATATCTTCAGAGAATCTGTTGTTGGCCAATCCGGGACTCATATAGCGCCAATCCTCTGGTCCGACGACTGGAGTCTTCTCCGTATCTTCTAAAGAGGCATCGAAACTATCGTCTCTATCGATATATTCCCCGCGTTCAAAACTCTCATCATCCTCGTCATCTTCCCCAGAGTCATACCCTGCATGAGGGGAGCTTGTCCCGACTGAGGATAGATCTGGAGTTGCCATTTCATACTCATTGACCTGTGGCGGTGCTGCGTCGAAGGTCACACTTTTCGCATGACGGTGCAGAACTCGACCCTGAGGGAGTTGGTATTCACCAACGGAATCATCGCCGGACCAAGTTCCATTTTCTGGGTCGAACGACTGAGGGAGTGTATTGTAACGTCCCGGGGTAGATAGAGATGACTTTATCGGAGACACATTATCCTTGCTTGGGGTCACCGGTGTACTAGATCCCAATTCATTCGGTTTTGTAAGCGTCTTCGTTGGCGAAGCTACGGGTATCCTGCTGGTGCTGTCGACCCTTGGTCTGCCCACACTTGGAGAACTTGTCTCCTTTCCGAATGTATCAAAACCTCTCCCACCGAAAGCATTGCCTTGGACGCTCAACGGACGTCCACTGGCCAGAGGCCGCTCTACAACCGGTATAGAGGTGGGGTCATATTCTTGTTTCAATTCTCGAGCAAACATATTGCTGTTCTTTACTCTTGAAGCACGTTTGAGGTTCTCGATTGAAGAACGTCTTGTCGGTGATGGCGTGCTCTCTCGGTTCCCCAAATTCTCAGAGTCAAACCGACTCGGAGATGATGCTGGGTCTCTACCTTGCCAAAAGAGACGCGGCGATGCCATTCGATTCGTTCCATTAAGCGGAGACGTATCGAAGGGTGATGAATTTTGGTTAAATAACATCTTCTGAGAATCATTGCGTTGTTAGCCGTTGAATCTATATGTCATAGCATACTCGGAATAATAGCCGGGAGACGCGATACCTTTGTGACTTGATTGAAGCTGGGAGAATTGCGTCTCCGCTCCATCGGGCTCAATTCGGATAAAGGTCGGCTAGTCATTTTGCTTGGTGAAGACGTTGGCGTATTCTTCTGAATACGCAGTGGCTGCACCTACAGGACATTCTGCAGTGTTAGTGTATTGTGCGATGAGGTGCATTTCTCTCTCCAGAACGGCGTAATCTAAACCGCAAATGGACTGGGTAAGAAATAGACATACCGCTTGAGAAGACATGGTCTTGCGCTTGTCGCGTGTGTCTAACAATACCTTTCACTCTGCCGGAATGGAATGTAAACGACAGGTGAGACTTGAAGCAAGGAGTGTTGAGATTGAGGCGTGCTCAGTCACGACAACACGCACAACATCAATCAAAGAGCAAAATGATGGTAGAGAAGTGAAAGCGACGTTGCGAAGAAGAAATACAGCGAGCAATGGTGCTTGCAGAGATGGATACAGTGCAGTCTGTGTGGAGCAGCGGTTGCAGATGGGTCGGCGGTGTTGGGGTGTGGTAGTGGCTCTTATGGGTGATGATATGCCAAGACATAAACAAACAACAGGCGAGGGGGCAACGGCTTGTCAGGACAGGACAGGGATTGAGGCTCCGCGAAAATTTCCTGCCCCTGCTTCGTGCTCCGTGAATATAACACCAGTGTATCGTCGACTTTCTCATCTGACCTTTCGCTCAACGTAATGCTGCGCTGGTACACGACATGTCCCCTGTGTCTCTTTTCTGCGCTCTCTCGTCCTACAAGAGCCAGGCAATTTTTAGCATGGCCATCGTCTAGATCAATGGCGCTGCTCCGGAAGCGTGCGCCTTCGAGAATGACGCTTTCCCCAAGAGTGGCCCAGAACCCACCGAGGATCGCTCCGAGCGGTAAGCCTATTAAACGGAGATCAAACAGTCCTTTTGGAGGCTTGAATCTGAGGGAGGCGCGCATACGCGGGGTTCCAGAGCGGCGGTCACAGGCTGCAGAGAAGCGGTCCGATGGATGGAAAGGCAAGCAACACCAGCCACAAAGGGGGGATGGGGAGCAATTTAAAGCTCTGAAGATGCAGAGAGCGCTATCCCCAGTCTCATATGGGTATAGAGCATCAATAAAAGAGCGTATCGGTCAGATTGAGTCATTCGATGACTTCCCCCTTCTACCAATCATCCGCGAATCAATAGCCACACAAGCGTTGAAAGACATGGAGGACGTTACTCCCACTCCCATCCAACGTTTAGCAATTCCGGCTCTTCTAGGGAGTGACGGAAGAAGTGGAAAATCAGGAAGGAAAACCAAGGTTGGGCTGGTCGAGACCAATGCTGCAATGGAGGAATTTCTCTTAGCGGCGGAGACGGGCTCGGGCAAGACCCTAGCATACCTGCTTCCGACAATCGACGCTATCAAGCGTGCTGAAGCCATTGATTCAGAAATTGAAGCTCATACGATTGCCATCGAAGAGGAGAGGCAGAAACAAAGCTCACTCGATCTAGAATCTCCTCCCCTTACGAACCAACCGCATCCAACAACTGGTCGTCCAAGGGCAATCATTCTCCTTCCAACATCCGAACTCGTTTCACAGGTTGGCGCGCTCACAAAAAATCTCTCACATGCAATCAAGATACGCTCTGCCCTTATCTCTTCTGTATATAGCGGCCGTGTTATCCGCAATCGTCTTTTCTCTCCCAGTGGGATCGATATCCTGATCTCCACACCACATTTACTGGCTAGCATTGCCGAGAGTGACCCCAATATCCTCAGTCGAGTAACACATCTCGTCATTGACGAAGCGGATTCTCTTCTTGACCGTTCTTTCTCACCCCTAACCACCGCGATTATCGATCGTGCCACACCTAGCCTACAAAAATTGGTACTCTGCTCAGCCACTATTCCGCGAAGCTTGGACGGCTTTTTACGCAAGCGCTTTCCAGATATGCGTAGACTCACCACTCCAAATTTACATGCCATCCCGCGGCGAGTGCAGCTGGGAGTCGTGGACGTGGAGAAGGACACTTACCGAGGGAACAAGAATCTTGCATGCGCCGACAGTATCTGGACGATCGGGAAAGCAGCAGCGGAACACGCGGTTTCGCATGGCGAAGTGGAAAAGGACAAGAGCCCAGATATGAAGCGTGTCATCGTGTTTGTCAATGAACGCGAGAAAGCAGTTGAAGTCGCCGACTATCTGAAGACCAAAGGCATCGATGCCGTAGCCCTCAGCCGAGACACCCCCAACCAACGACAATCTGAGATACTCACCGCATTCACCTCCATTACCCCAATTCCAGCCAATCTAGGGACCACTCCAATTGTCGCTACATCACCAGACTTACAGTCAACCTTCCTCCCCGCGCACCGCCGCTCCCAAGCTCCGCCCCCCCGTCGCTCCCTTCCCAACACCAAGGTCCTCGTAACGACAGACCTTGGCTCCCGCGGGATCGACACACTAGCCGTCCGCCACGTCATTCTATACGATGTACCTCACAGCACCATTGATTTCATCCACCGCCTGGGACGCACGGGCCGCATGGGGAGACGAGGCAGAGGGATTGTGCTCGTGGGAAAGGGGGATCGGAGGGATGTGGTGAGGGAGGTTAGGGAGGGGATGTTTAAGGGGCAGGCGCTGATTTAGATAAGGTCTTAGTTTATGTGATAGAGGTGAGTGGATTTGTAATATTTAGAACCCCATGTACGGGTCTGCAATGTAAGATAGATGGGGCTTTTTTTCGTAATATTTAGAAAGATACCCCAAAAAACTCTCTCTCTCATCTAGTGCGTCCCTCTTATCCCCAGAATATACTAACCATCACCGCCGCCTCCTCAACTCCTAAAATAAGCATTACCTACATACCTCTCGGGAGGCAAAAACAACCAGCCAAGCAAATCTCCAGGCATCGCCATGATGTGAAGAAAACCTGACCATACCATATCATTACCCATTCCCACGCATATATATCTCAAACCCACACAATAAAACTCCGCGCCACGAGACACCAGACTCCAGTCCCAGAACAAACCTGACAAAACAAGAAAAACTCCAGATCTGTGTGTTACTGAGCGCGGGGATATAAAACAAAGGTGTCTCACCAGTCTTCGGCGATCCGCCATCAAGACAACCTTCATCATGGAGGCAAACGCTTACTGGTTATTTTGAGCCACATTCTATTTCCAATCATCCACCCAGTTAGATAGAGAGAGTAACGATAAAAAGGAACGGCAATACAAACAATTTTTGTGTCACTCACTCCTACTAAAAAGGACACTCAAAAAAAGATTTCAGATTCAAGTGATCGAGACGGGGGGGGTTTTTTTTTATTGATTAGCTTTTATTGGGTGATGCTCTGCTCTTTGAGTCTGGGCAGAATTTTTTTTTCTCTCTATTGGTACAGAGGAAGAGAAATAAAGTCGGGGAAATGGGCAAAAGAAAGCAGCGCCTCCATCATGTACGTACATTCCGAGCCAGCGGCATGGTATGAGTAGAGGGGTAAAAATGAAGTTTTTTTTTTTTTTTTTGGGAGGGGTAGAACTTAGGGAGAGAAAATTCATCATTACCCGTCTCCACCTCGACGATGCTCATCATGAATTATGACAGAGAGTCAATGGTAATATTTGACTTTAGTTGTTGGTACAGAATGTGCAAGTGTAAAAAAGCGCGAGGGGGGAATTCTTAATGAATCATAATAATAATAATAATAATAATAATAAAAAGCATCGCGAATGTGATTGTGAGGGCAAAGGGTAACCGTGACGTGATAGGGTTCCCCACTGCTAGAAAGTACTCTCCAGAGTGACAGATGATGCTCCTTTCCCGGCCAAACGCCTGCAGTAACCATAGAGAATTGGAAAACAAGGCGAACGAGAGTAAGTTATTGAAGGAGACTCCTATAGAGCCACCTGAATCCACTTACCACTACCAACCTTCCTCCGTTTTCTCGTGTGCTCTTCGTCTTTGGTAGAATCACTCTCCGCGTATAAGATAGCACTCGAGGTTAAAGACAGCTCTCTGCTGATCCGCCGTTCCTTTCTCCGCTCCTTCTCTTCCTCCGGTTTAATAAATCGGTGCACAGTCCTGTGATCCATGACTCTCTCCTCTTTATCGGCCTTGCCTGCTTTTTCTGTCTTTGGCCACTGGTATCCATAGAGCTTGCTATGTCTCTCACACCTCGAACAGGCCGAGCGGAGGAAATAGGCGTCTGGCTGGATAAAGCATTCATCGCAAATTGTACACTCTACCCAAGCTGCGCAATCGAAAAGGAGTGCTGAGGATGTGCGGTAGTCCCCTGGAGTGCGGTGCTTCGGGCCTTGAATGGATGAGTCTACGTCGGTGGTTGGGAGGGCTTTGTCGCGCATGCGGCGAGTAGAGGCTTTAGAATTAGATCTGTTGGATGAGGTTGGACCACTTGTTGACTTTGGTGCCTCATCCATTTTAGATCGTAAGGCTGGTGAAAGCTCGGAACCGGTGTCAACTGCTGTACTATTAGTGGCGGGTATGTCTACAGAAGAGCTGACGATAATGGTGACTTCGACAACAGCCGGTTGTTCTTTTGAGGTCAGTGTGGGTGAGGTTTTGACTGTGATGCTATCGCTAAAGACAGATGTTGCGTCTGTAGAAGCAGAAGAGATCCGGGAGTCGTCGATGCCAGATGATTCCGGTGAGCTGTCTCCGGTATCTAAACAGACTGGCTTCTCGTCTCTCGATATGTTTCCACCTAATTCCTCCATGTCAGACACCGTTTCAGCCTTCGAGAATGAGGTTTCTAGTTCACCATCTACCAAGATTTGAGGAACTGTATGTATAGCTTCTGCTCGATCCTTTGAAAGTGAGTCTCTACCAGGCTCATCCTGACAAAAAGTCGACTCCTTGGTATTTGCACCTCTAGATCTCTCGGTCTTATCGTTCCGTGAAATTTTGTAACGTCTCTCTCTTGTAACTGCACTTCCTTCAGCGGAAACATTCGCTTCCTTCGTGGCAGGGTCATAATGAGGGATTTCGTTGCTTAATTGCGAGCTCTGGTGCTCAGTTTTGATATGGTTACCTACTTTTCTTCTCTTTACGGGCGAGGCCTCTGGTGTCGCCGCCTCGGGAGTTGTTGAGGGCGCCACTGAACTCCTCTCTGAATCGTACCTTCTCTTTCTCCTGAAAGAGTATGGCCTCTCTTGCTGCTGGTCCGAGTCTAATGGTGTCATTGTTCCACTCGCACCACTTGCCGAAGTCCACCCATTCCTCCCGTAAGTCTCGCAAGTCTTGCACAAGCACTCGCAGTTCTCTTCGCCGAAATAATCAGCCCCGTAGCTGACTGTGATTTCCTCTCCAACGTCGATCTCGCGGACAGCCGCAACGCTCATCCCTCGTGGGCCCGAAGTGACCAAACGCGCATTAGCGTCACAATCATGGTTCGCAAACCTTGCCGGACCCAGGAAGAGAGAAGTAGACTTTTTCCGACTGGACATGACAATACTAAAGTCGCGGCGGCGAAGGTCCAGGTCCGCCTCCTCATCCTTGGTCATAGTCACTTGAATACCTGATAAGTGCTTGATCGTCGTACCCTTCGGAATGACCTTCCTCGCTGTAACCGCTGCCTCATGCGTTGTTATTGTGTACCGATTCGTGGTTGACACCTCAAACGGACAATCGGGCAACCAGATATTAACATATTTCCTAAGATGCTTTCGAAAATCCTCCTTTTCCTTGTCCGTCTTCAGTCTGTCCATATATTTACGAACCCCAGTAAGCTTCAGTAGGCGCTCCTCCGCCTTCGCTGGGTCTTTGCCGACGATGACTGATTCGCGAAGTATGGTGGCCACCTCTTCTTCGTGAATTCCCCGAGATGGAATGAACTTTGTGCGGTTTTTGCGGATTGTAGACCAGTAGTAAACCTGCAATATGGGAAAGATATTAGATTGAGGCATAGGCAGGCCAGGCGCTCACAGTGAACGCAGACTTCCAGGGGTACTTACGTGATCAACTAGAGCATCAGTAATAACATCGTCATAACTTGCTAATTGAGCGAGAGTTAAGCGCTCCTTTAGAGCAGAGGCATTTTTGGGAGGCATCTCAATGAATGCCGCGTAATCAAAGTCAGTTGCGGTGATTATGTGTTGGAGTCCAGTCTTGTAAAGAGAAGGTGCACAGTTCGCATATAGGTATTCATGCGACAATGGGATACACCTTTAAAATGAGTGAGAAGTACAGTAGAAAGTGACTTCGAAAAGAAGACAGTGAAGTAGGTGACAACCTGCGACCATGCCCGATGAGCGAAACTTGGGTCCAGACCAAGTGAAGCAGTCTGGAGTTGTCCAAGTCAGCGTCAACAGGCGGCGTGAGGCGGTTCCTGAAAACCGAGGGCTAGGTTCTCCATCTACGCATTTATGCATTTAATACCACATCCCCGGCAACACGTGATGCGCATGTAGTCCATCTCCAAAATCTTCATCTTCCGGTTCAGCGCAACAGTTAAACATCCACATGGTATCGCGATGATCCAATTAAAGGTGCGGTTCTCCTTCTCTAACTCTCTTGCCCATGAGCCTTACCACCAGTGGCTGTCTGTCTAGACGATGCTTAATTGCATCGACAACTCCGGCGCCGCAATCGTCGAGTGCACCAAAGTCCTCCGAATGAAACGCCATGCCAAAATCGGTATTTCCAGCCTTTGCTCTTTCCTCCCTGTCCGAAGGTTACTAACTGCAAACTATCAGGCGACCGGATAATTGTCGTCGTGCAGAAGCAGCGCTCGTTCGGTCCAGAGTCAGGAGGAGGTGGTAGCGTTTCGACCTCCGCGGCAAATAAAGTCAGGAGAGGAGACATACGGCACGCGGTGGTCGTGCGGACGGTGAAGAAGCTACAGAGGCCAGATGGGAGTGTCGTGAAGTTCGATGACAATGCGTGTGTGCTGATAAATAAGAGTGGAGACCCAATTGGAACAAGATTGAGTGGTGAGTCTGGATCGCTTTTCTTTCCGAGGGGAGTGGATCAGGAATGTGCTATCGACGGATTCTGCAAAATCAATGACAAAAGCTGATGTGTTTGGTACGCCTGCAGGCATTGTTGGATCTGAGCTAAGGGATAAGAAGTGGTCGAAGATATTGTCACTTGCACCAATGCATTTATAGAAAGATAGATTAAGAGGCAATCATTCTGTTTTGATTCTGTATAATAACGGGTAGAAATCACTGCGTTTTCAAGTCAAACCACAGGAAAACCCGATCTAACCCATGAAACGCCAGCCGTTCGTGCAATGCCTAAACACCCACCACACTTGAACCAAAAAAACCACAAAGCCCTCCACTCACTGAAAGATGGTGCCGCAGCTGCAGCATACGTAAAAGAGTTTCTGCAGAGCGAGTAAGTCTTAGGACACTGACTGGGGCGGAACAAAGTCTGAGCCCACCATTCCCGTCTCCGCAGATCGTTGCTGAGATTGGAAAAAAACCGCCTCCATCTCACTGCAGCTAGGACACTGCTTGTTCGACCTTGGCAGCTGCAAGCAAATTCCACAGACATCAGCAGATGTTCCTAAAAGCATGTTCACGCCTTGAAGAAAGTCTATGCAGTCATCTCCACCGTCTTCCCTCCCATCACCACAAATCCTATATGCTCCTCCTGCACTTCATTCGTATCTATTTCTTCACTCCGGGGCTCCCCACTCATCCCACCACCACAGATGGAACAATCGATCTCCTCGCCACAAAGAGTGCAAAAATAATCTTCACAACCCACCGTAGGATCACTTCCGACATCCTGAGTTACACCAGCCGTCTCGCCGACAGAATTGTTGAGGTTGTTTCGGAATATGCAGGCAGAAGATGCGGGCTCACTCCAGAAGCAGTGGCGACAGACGTATTGCAGTGTGCTATTGAGCTTGTCCTCCTTGGGGTAGAGCATATTTGAACTGTTGAACAATAAGTTAGCAGGACAAAGCTGGATTCATAGTATGAACGGATGACTTACCATTCCTGGCAGAAACGGAAGGTGATTTGTTCAAGAGCATTTTTCTGTTGTTCGTCGTCATTGGCAACCATTTCTGCGGGGGGTGAAGAAGACATCGTGCCAGTAGGACTGAAATGGTACGGACAACTCGAGCGCCAATAGACGTGGTTAAGGAGAGCGATAAAATCGAACTGACTTGTCGTATGATGTTTCGGTGAAGAAAAGGCGTGTGAAGAAGTTCGGCGCTTGGACATATAAAGGCGAAGCTACTTCGTTGTCAGCTGACCATGTATTGCATTAGCGTCAAAAACGCTCAACCCCACCCGCTTCCCGTTCCTGCGTCATTCTTCGCGCAACACATCTAACATTCACTTCTACTGTAGGAGTTTTATTCTCGAACTAACAGAAAGGCAACAGACTTTCATCTTCTACATAACCTTGGAAAGAAATCTGCAAATATGGTCTGTTCTGTTCTCTCGTACATAGAATAACAATAGTCCTTTCCAGAAGATTGTATTGACGTCCTGATGCAGTCTGACGCTGGTCTACCGCCTAACTGGGAAGTGCGCCACTCCAACTCCAAAAACCTCCCCTACTACTTCAATGCGTCGACCAAGGAATCCTGCTGGGAGCCTCCGTCTGGCACAGATACCGAAAAGCTGAAGGTTTACATGGCGCAACACCACAGCGCTTCTACCATCAGGACAGATGGTAATGGCGTGAATGAGGGGAAAATTAGAGCAGCTCATTTATTGGTGAAGCATAGGGATAGTAGAAGGCCAAGGAGTTGGAAGGAGGTGGGTGTCACAAAACTGTTTTATTTCCGCTCTCATATCTGAAGTTGCTGGAGAGGGAATGTATTTGCCCGTTCAAGTCACTAACCTTTGCCGTAGGCAGAGATCACAAGAACAAAGGACGAGGCCATGAGCATAATCCTTGGTCATGAATCCCGCATTCGATCTGGAGCGGCCATCCTTGGCGACCTTGCCGTCTCGGAATCAGATTGCAGCAGTGCCCGGAAGAGAGGAGATTTGTACGATCCCTTGCGTATAGTCGCTAGTAAATATAAAGCACACTGACAGTCTAAATTGCAGAGGGTTTTTTGGACGCGGCGAAATGCAGAAGGAATTTGAAGACGCGGCCTTTGCATTGAAGCCTGGTGAGATCAGCCAAGTTGTCGAAACAGCATCAGGGCTGCATTTGATTGAGCGGTAAGCAAAACTACCCACTCTTTTCCCACTCCCCCATTCTCCTTGTCTGTGAAGCAATTTCCACCCTTTACACATCAATATTTCAAAACTCTTTTCGGAGAGCTTTTGTTCCCATTCAACCAGCTAAGAACCCAAGTAAACGAAACTGAGTGATCGTAGGCTAGAGTAACCGCTACCAGCGATGCATGAAAATTTGCCGGCGGGCTGATAACCCTGAGGACAGGCTTTTATATCTAACTAAAAAAGGGTTCGACGGTAGCACACACTGCATAAGCCGAACACATGATTGCTGGCGAACATACCAAAAATATGCAGATTTTTCCTGTTGCGTTCATCGTTTTACTTGTCAATGTCGCATTTGCCTGTCCACATGGAGGAATTCGGGCCGAAGGGTCGAGTTGGTCTCATCGCCGTTTGTAGCATACGGCGCGGCATTAGGATTCAAGCATCATGTTATAGCGGGGCTTTGACATGCTTTTGTAAGAGAAATTGCCGGCCTTCTGTTTTGTTAGGTAGCATCCTGATCTTCTTTGCTGGGATGCCCTTCACCGTGGAATACAAGTAGCATGCTTCAAGTTCTTGCTCTTCCCGGAATCACAACAAGACGAAAGGCGTGACCACACGGCTCGACCCAGCACAGCGTGCTGTCATCGCAATGCGCTGTTTTCCTATTTCCTGTCATTCATATTTTTGGGATGCCCAGTGCCTTTATGGAAAAGCAATGTCCAGAACCTCAAGGCCTTCTCATTCATCATCCCTTATCGGTTCCATCTAATTCCTGTAGCTCCTTCATCATCGCCTTTTTTTTCGATATATCCTTGCCACCCTTCACTCCATTCCTCTCACTTTTCCCTTCACCAATGGTGGCTCTCAATGCCTTGATCTCTGTTCCTCTCCATCTATTTCTCTCACCCACGAGCCACTCAACGTCCACACCTTTGACCTTATCTTTGATAAATTCAACTATCGCAGTAGCACCCGGTGCGCCTTCCAAAAGTCCTACCATGCCTACACGTGGTACTCCTAGCGCGCTCACGAGACGGGCTTCAGCACCTTTCGGCAATGCAACGAGAGTTATCGGTGGATTTTCGGGATGGGATAGTGAGGCAGTAGCGATGAGGAGTGGAAGGTGGGCATGCAAGAGAGCGGGCTGGGAAGACCTGGATACGAACACTGCCAGTAAGGGGTTCAGCGTAGAACCGTACGATACACCTAGCTGCTTCCTCGTAGGGGCACCGCAGGTTTTTGTTTTCGCGGAGAGCAAGTCGTGATGAAGCGGCAGCGACTCCGGGATAGATTTCTGCGCGAGGAGTTCGAGTAAGCGAGTTGTACTGTTGAAACCGATGGTTAGATAAGATGAGATTTCTGGTTGTGGCGGCAATGGCTGGATTTCTGCCTGTTGAGGCGCTGGGGGAATGGATGACTGTGTGTTTGACGTGGGTCGCGCTGGTCGCGCATCCTTTCTCTTGCGTTTTCTCTTGCGTTTGCCATTTGAAGGAATGACGTGGCTTGAGCGATACTGGCCGATTGGGGAGAGGAGGCTAATTGAAGAAAGGATTTAGAAAAGTAATTTTAAGGGGGATGTATTGTCGATAGAAGAAAAAGTCATAAAGCCTTCCGAATAGATCTTCCGGACAATTGGAAGGACAGGCGGAATCAACCCAACGACAAAGGTATATTCAGCCGACAATGAAGAACGTGTCACAGTATCAGAAAGGGAACACATGTGATTCATTTATTTTCTGTATCAGGATGATAAGAAACCATACAGCGAAAATCATTCGTGATAACCAAACGACAAGTCCAATACAAGAAAAAACCAGAAAAGAATGAAAATGACGCGCAAGTTCTAAATGTCCATATACCTGCAAAGTAGATCAAGAATAGTGATCTGGTGTTCAATCGGTACTTCGGGCCTGGGATAGATAGTGAGTTGACGAATCAGTGATTATCGATTACCGGAATCAGGAGATGCTTACCACTGAACCGATGAGAAAGGCGAGTCGAGACTGAAGACAGTCCTTGATCCTTTTCCTGTCTGTATTTTCTTGCCTTCCTCCATGATACATCAGTGATCGAAATGTAAGGCCAAGGTCAAGAAGACACCACCTCGAAGTCACGTGGTCGTATACACAGGACGCCAGTTCTATACAAGTTCTGTCTTTCATGCTGCTTTAGCGATCAGTGAGGCTTCATCAAGCCAGCCACATACAGCGAGACGTTTGGGATTTCTGAACTCGCTTGACTGATAGTCAAAGCAGCGTGATCACAGGTATTTTGCGGTGCGCTGTTTGCCTGAGAACAGGTGCGTACTATCTTATCCTGGCGGTACTAGCGACGCCAGGTATAGCTGAAAAGCCCACTTCGCTTGCCGCAGCACCACACACAAATCCAATCCCTTGGAAAGGAACAAAACTTGACGTACATACAGCTGCTGAAAAATCACCCGGACGCTGGGTGAATTATTCAAGCCAACAACCAAGTGCGCAAAGCCACACATCTTCTCTAACCCAACGAAGGAAACAGCCTTCATCGACCGGTCTCGGATCTTCTCGGCGTTCTTTCATTGGAATGATGTCCACTGATAAAAGCAAGTGGTGACCCCATCATCCCACTGCCGCCTAACGAACGCTTCACAAACATCCCTGTCCACGCTACCCTCTCTTTCGTCACAATTCCAACAGTGGCAACGACTTTCCCCATCCCGGTTACCTTTACTTTTACGGAGTACCTCTTCGCAAGCCTCAGTTGCCAAACGAGAGACGCGGAGAAAAGAGAGCTTTCTCTCGCGACCTCTCCACCCACACGCGTCAGTATCCTCACTTCCCTTGGGGTTGACTTGCGTGACTGGGGCTTCTAATCATTATTTTTTTCGTGATTTTTCTTTCTTCTAGCTGCAACAAATGGACAGCCATGATGTTATGGCTCTTGATTCGGTAGATCCGCCGCGCACCAACATCTCTCGAGCGGTTTCTTCAGAACCTGGCTGTGTACCCCGCCGAGATTCTCTCGACGACGCTCATCCCTCTAGGAAGCGACAACGGCTTGACAGCGGCAGCACCAATTACGGCACCAGGAGCATGTCTGCTGATAGGATTTTGTCGTCTGTGGAGCGAAGAAATGAAGATGGGTTGAACACTCTAACGAGGCTGGAAGAGCACACTGCTTCGCTTCCTCAAGGCACCAATCTGACAGGTTCAGAGATCAGTAGCCCACCTAAGCAACTTATGGAGGTGGAATCATCGCCAGTGAAGCCACCACCAAGCAGGGTAACAATCAATGTCAGGCCTTCACGTCCTCACAGCTCGAACGGGAATATTACCGCAGGATCTGATCAGGATCCAGAATTCGATATGATTGAGCATCAGCAGGACCTGAGCAGTGCAACGGAAGAAACGGAAGCTGATACCATACCCACTAAAGTTATTGATGGCTCTGCTGGCAGCTCCCCCATATCATCTGCGGCGAGAAGCCCCGAGGTAGAGATTGCCGAGATAGAGGAGACGGATTCGAGTTTCGATGCATCAAGGTGGAATGGAGTTGTCAATCTCGTTGGAGATTACACCAGAGCTTCGCTCTTGTCACATTTTCCTGAAAGTCAGGACGGGGAAGAGCCCAGGGAAACCGTCATTCACATTGGTCAGATTCTAGAGAAGGGTACGCTCCGATAATAAACACGCTTCTATATGCCTATCATGTTGCTGATATTGTTCAGGCGATTTGTCAGATTCAACCCTGTTAGAGGAACTGAGGGAATTTTTCTTCAAATGCGTCCGACACACTGCTAAAATGGATCCATCACAATTGTATGATCTGTACAACGAGGACGCTGAGTTCTGGGAAGAGATCCCAACAATGATGGAGAATTTGATCCGCCGGAAGTATATTCCCTGCTATTCCGTCCGCTCAACCCCTTCACCAAGCTAACTCCTTCATTAGTACACATTTCGGCCACAATTTTACGGGCAACTCAGCTCTGGTGAACTTGGACACGGAACGTACCTGGCTAGAAGAGCTCTTCATCCTATATGGACGCTTCACCGCTCGTCTAATTCAAGTCGATGTTGACACCATGGAGAAGACGACTGCGGACGGCAATGGAGAACCAGACTTAATATCCGGGCGGTATCATAAAGTACTGGTGTGGATACTCTCGGCAGGCGTACCAATCTACAATGTTATGCAGAGAACCTACGATTGCAATGTCGGCGAAACAATTACAACTGTCGCATATAACTTCATATGTCCTCCATCAAACGGTCTCCAGCACATGGCTCGGTTTGTGAGGCTTTTACTTGAACGAGTGCCACACTTTCCTAAGAATATGACGCAGATCTGGGCTCCACTCGATAACGCAGCTAAGCTAGTCCAAATGGCTATGGATAAGATATCAAGTCGTGGAATGGATAGCGACACCATTTCCAATGTCTGGCAAAGAGTTCCTCGGGATGCTGCTGTATTTGCTGAAGGGATAGACGCTGGCTTGCAGAAGATTATCGACAGGCATGCCTCTGTATTGCAAAAGAATGACAGTCAAAAGCTTATCGATTTGATGGCGCGGCTGCTTTATGACGTTACGCAGTCCGATCAGAAAATCGCACAGCGATTTTTTGAGGATAAGGTAGGAGAAGTTGCTGGTGCGAATTCGGATGATATCCCGCATCTCGTTTTCTACGGCTGGAAGTTTACTATTCTCAAAAAGTTCATCACGGGAGGAAAGATGGATTTGCGTGTGCAAGGAATTCTGAAGATGGTTGAAGACTTACTAAATGCCTGGAATCAGTTCGGTATCAAAGGCGACCTCAACCATCCGGTGATGAATTACTTGTCCATGTTCATCCTAAACAACAAGCTTGTCGATTACATCGTGGGTGTGGAGTCTCACCCTGAGCTTATTGGACGGAGTGGAAATATTGTGAGCTTTTTGGTAGTCACTCACAAATATCCGCCGGAAGTTTCCGACGCTATATGGCGCACAGTCGTAACGAGTCAGGATCCTAGGGTTGTCGCTGCGGTGCTACAGATGTTGAAAGACATTCACAACAATATGAACTACAATTCCCTCATCTATCTCTGCCAGAAGGTTGACGAGTTGCCTTTCTCAGCATTTGACGGCAAGATGATCGAATACTGTGCTCACCTATTGCATCAAATTCGAATAAAGTTCGCTCCGGTGACCTCTATTGGGAAACTTGACATTTCGCCGTATCATTTGTCAATCCGCCTTATCCGGCAAGCAGCTGCATTCCAGGAACAATCTCCTTCCTGTGGTAATAATTTGGTCTATGACTTCGCGTCGAGAGAGTTGCAGGAACTGGTGACCATGGGTCCCACCGTCGAGAATCGAAAGAAGATATACCTTGAGTGTGTACAGGATATTGCTGAAATGACACCCAGTGCCACTGGGAGCATCTGTGCGATAAATGCTTTTCTTCGACGGAAATCCATAGGCTCGGGAATATCAGACATTAGAATGCTGACCGAAGAGCTTGCTCTCACGGATCTGGTTGTGAACGAGTTTGCTCATGGAATAGATTTCGAACGTGCAAAGAAGCCACATACCCAGGTCAACAATGCAGTTGTCAGAGCACGCCTTGACCTCCTTTACTACATCATTACATACGCAGCTCCGACCATTACTGTGGAACTCGGTGAGCGGCTGTGGTCTTACCTTGTAGGGGAGCTGGCCCTGGGAGATCTCGAACGCCATGCGGCATGGATTATGCTTTACAAAATGGCCTCTGAGCTCAGGACGAGAAACTTGTTTATCGACCGATGCATTGAAGATTATCTCCCCCGCCTCGATCCAAGATTCTTTGTCAATGGTATGCTCAGCTTTACTCAACAAGCTATTCAGTACGAGGCGCGGCTCAATCAACAAGCGCCTACTCTTGAAAATGATATCATCGACATCTTTGGTGCTGAACAGGTTTGGCGGATGATTTTGACTGCTCCAAGTGGCACTATCGAGCACGCTGCAATTCAGCTCTTCGTCAAACTCTATCTTGACACCCCATCGATTGCCAATGCACCGCGCTCTACTGCTGAAGCAACTCATGTTATGCTCGTGGATAGGTGTATTCGAAAGCTAGGCTCCGCCGCCTCCAAACTGAAGGCCTTCAGTGACGGAAGCTCGAGCGGCGAGGATGAACCAATGGTGATAGTGGCATCAGATGCAGATGTCAGAGCGGAGGAGCTCTGCTTCAATCGATCCCTTTCCACTTTAAAGGAGTTCTTGGGTGCTTACAGAACTCGCCCTCAGTATGCGCCTCAAAAACCAAAGATAGTGTATCCACCGCCGCCCGTGAAGGAAATCAATGGCGAACTGATCAGCGTTCGATGGCAGTCCTTCACCGCAAATATGCACTCTAGTATACAGGAGTTTGTGATTGGTGATCTAGAAACGTCGGAGGAACTGGGCGAGCGCTTGGTGGCAGCCACAGGATTTTCAAGATTTGCGACTTACTCAGGTGGGGGAGTTTTGAACCTGGAAGGAAATCCATCAGTGACTCTTCGTGACATGAAACTGGGTGAGAACCCATTTATCATCGTCAGAAAGATTCATGATCCGAGCGAGGTGCAGGAGGCGGGTCTTACGGAGGACCTCTCTGTTGTGGAGATTGAAGTCCTGAAACATTTCGATGAGCTCTATGATCTCCTAAGTATGGAACGAAGCTCAGCAAAGGAAGTAGGCCAACCGGAATTCCGAGGAAATAGACGTTGGGCTAATATATTTGACCCCAGATATGGCAATTCCTTAACAAGTTTCCTCCCCAGGAAAAAATCCGTAAGGTGGTGCTATCGGAGACGTCTACCAGCGCCGATATATTCCCCACAAGACAGCCGTTGAAAATACTCTATTCCTCCTACACACTTCGAACCTGCCTGGATGACCAACTTCAGAAAGTGCGCATGGAGACCGCCCTTTCCCAGCGAATTGGTACCGCTGACTTCTCACAGGGCATTGCGAACGAGAAGTTTATCTCCCGAAGCGTTAACGTTCTCGTCACGGCGCTTACAAGTAACGATCTTCTGGAAGGCACTGATATTCATATGAAAATTCTTCTTGCAAATGATCTCGTGGAATGCCTGTTGCGATTTCTCAAAGGTAAGGCTTTTATGTCTCTCTTGGTTCTTTAAGCTTACGATACTATAGAACCGGTGTCATCGGAAACGTCGGCTACATATTTCTCTGACGAGCCGGCGCTTCTTGAACGCCTGGTGACACTCTTAAAGGCGGCGAAATCATTGGATTCCTGGCCTTACCAAGAGTCGCCGACTTTAGCTTGGCAATGTTTCTCTGCTATAGTCGAGGCATCAATACATAGCGCTACCTTTTGGGACATATTCACACGGCGGCTGGACATCCCTGGGGTAATTAAAGAACTCGTGCTCGATGATCCAAGGATGAATCTCCGGAAATGTGTCGCGGAGAGGATGTCACATGTTTGTAAAGTTCTCCCGAAGTGAGTATCTTTTCATTCTTCTCAGAGCCATGAAAGCTGACAAGAAGTTTAGTTCCTCTAAGGTGAACGAAGAAGAGTTTGCTTCGTTCTTTTGGCAAATTCTGTCCAAGATTCTCCCTGAAGCAAAGCATACGCCACAGTACTCGGAACAGCTTTTCCAGGCTTCGCTTGCTATCTTCCGTTCTGTTGGTGAATTTAAAAGAGATCAACTCGATCTTGAAGGCTACATAAGGGAATGGGGTAGTCTTCTCGTAACCCATAAGCACGAGGAGGTTAGTTCGCGTGCTTGGTGACTGTGTATGGCACTGACTGTCTATAGTTTGTTGGTCGGGAGACCTGGGACTTTATTGTCTCTGGATTTACGAGACTTCTCCTTTTCTGTCTGCAATTGGCAAAATCCCAAAAGAAACCTTTCAATACTGGGTTAGTACTCGTTCTCGGAGATCGTTGACCATCCAGCCCACTAATTGACCATAGCACTCTGGCGAAGGATGTGTTCAGCGCCCACCTCTTCCCTGACTTGTCTCTTCGAGATAATAATAGCACTACTCAAGTAGTTGAAAGAGTTCCTGTGCTTCATAGCCAAACAAGACAAGATATTTGCAAGCTACTACTACTTTTAAGCCAAGACACTGAGAGCTATCAGAAAATCCTCGACCTTGTATCTGACGTGGTATCTGAAGGTAGGCAGACTCAGCTTTTGTTCTAGACAGAGTCTGACCCTTTACATCCAGGTATTGTGTACGAGCTCGGCTGGAGTTTCGATCGGTCAAAATTTATTCGCTCTCCGACCGGCTATGTTGGGCTTCGGAATCTTTCGAACACTTGTTACTTGAACTCTCTCTTCACACAACTCTTCATGAATCTGCCCTTCCGCGGATTCATGCTAGATGCAACCATCGCAGATGCTGAAGGATCGCAAAAGCTGCTTTTCGAAACAAAACGACTATTCGCATTGATGCAAAATAGCTGGACGAAATGGATCGAACCGAAGGACGTAGCTGGAGCCATTCGGACATATGAGAATGAACACATAGATGTGACAGTTCAGATGGACGTCGATGAGTTTTATAATCTTTTGTTCGATAGGTGGGAAGGTCAGATCCTGTCCCCCGAGTCTAAGAGAAAATTTCGGTCTTTCTACGGTGGACAGTTGGTTCAGCAAGTGAAATCGAAGGAGTGCCCGCATATATCTGAACGGGAGGAACCATTTTCGGCGATCCAATGCGACATAAAAGGGAAGTCCACTCTTGAGGAGAGCTTGAAGGCTTATGTTGAGGGAGAGATAATGGAAGGAGGTGAGTTCCTTGTTTGCGGTCTAACGAGAGATATACTGATGGATGCAGATAACAAATACTCTTGCACGTCCTGTAATCGTCATGTTGACGCCGTCAAGAGGTACAGCCTCTGCAGAAATTTGATGAGAAAACTTTAGCTGATTTAATAGCAGAACGTGCCTAAAGGATGTCCCAGACAATTTGATCTTCCATCTGAAGCGATTCGACTTTGATTTACGGACCATGCAAAGAAGCAAGATCAATGATCTTTTCGAGTTTCCGAGCACAATCGACATGAAACCTTACAAAGTCCAGCACCTCAGCGATCCCACTGTTCCTACTCCCGAAGACGTATTTGAACTCGTTGGTGTTCTGGTTCACAGTGGTACAGCCGAATCTGGTCATTACTATTCCTTTATCCGAGAACGTCCAGCGTCCCAATTCTCCTCTACGCCGACCTGGGTAGAATTTAACGATTCGGATGTCACACCGTTTGACCCAAACACAATCGCCGCGCAATGTTTCGGTGGTGGTGGTGACGTTTACCCTCAGAGCAAAGACGCTCTACCGATAAACTTTCCTAAATCTTACAGTGCATATATGCTCTTCTACCAGCGTTCTTCATCGTTGCAAGCGCAACAGCAAATTCAAGAGCCCCTAACCTTCGAGTGCCCAAAAAAGTTGACAGTACCCCTGGAACTGGGCAACCAAATTGCCTGTCAGAATGAGATATTCATTCGGCGGCATTGCCTATACGATCCATACCACGCCCCGTTCGTCAGGCAACTATTGGATAGTCTTCGCTATCTCAACAAGAGCCTGTGTTCCGAGGATCATCAGATCGAGAAGTCTGCTATCTGGCTCGCCCTTGACCATATGGACCTGGTAATAGCGAGGACAAAAGACCTCCCTGATTTCGAGGGAATGATGGGCTCCATTATGAAAGTTATTGGCAGCTGTTCAGCGTGCTGTAAGCTGGCTTTGGATTGGCTTTCAGCTCGCCCAGAGGCGATGAGAAACTTGTTGCTGAGAAATCCTCTTGTCAAAGTACGACAAGAATTCACGAGGATGGTCATGACCGCATTACGAACACTCCGGCAGATGGAGGCCCAACTTTACGGGTTTGAAGTCAACCCAAGCGAATCTGCAGACTGGACAGAGGGTTTCGGTGCGTTTCACGATATCTTGAACCAGCTCTACAGGTTTTGGGACTACATCCACCTCCATATGAAAGCTTGGGATGACTACTTTGGGCTTCTTGCCGATATGGCGCTCTTGGGGGTAGCGGAGTCCACCGCCATTCTTCGACTTAGCTATCTGCGGAGATGTTTAGAGCTGCTATGTGTCGAGCAAATGGATAGAGGGTGGAAGGGCGATTATGCTGGAATCATGAAACGGCTTGAGCGAGGGGTGAAGGCATCGCACTGCAAAGTCATTGAGCTTCTGCGTGTCCTGCTGAGTAGAATCGACCTCAAGGAGCTGGCTCATCCTGAGGATGAGGAGGATAGACATGGCTATCCCCAAAGTGATTTCTATCCCCTCACGAAACGCGAGCATCATTTCTTGCGTCTTTATATGAGAAAGACAGGTGCCCTAATCTTCCTCGCGAGGATCCTAGACCTCAATCAGAATCTCGGAGCGGCCAAGGCGATTATAACCCAGATGATGTTAGCGGAGCCTGAACTGAACAGTATCGTGTTCCTCTTCAAGACGATTACCTCAGGCATTGCAATTGAGCCTGCGTCGCTTGCCGGGCCTTACCTTCAGGCTGCTATCATTTTTTGTCAGTATGCTCCTAACCCCAGTGACATTAAGGACCTTATCAGTCGGACTGCGCAAGATATGGATACTATTGGCGATAACGGGGGTAGGGATCACTTGCAATTCTTCCGAACTCTAGCGGAAACAGAAAACAGACGGATCCATCAAAGTTCCCTGTGGGTTCGATATCGCGTGATAGAAACGAGTCCGTTCTGGGCACCGCCATTACTTACCTTCTGCGATGCAGGCGTGCGCGAAGATACGGAGACGTTCTTGAACCTTCTTATCTTCGATCGTTACGCAAATAGGCTCCTCGATACAGTTAAAGCACTCGCTGAGAGATGCCTGAATTATCTCGATGTGAAATGGGTGGCTTGTCAGAAGCCCACTGATGCGAAGCTCATGCAGAGCATCTTCGAGGTTCTCCATATTTGCAGAACATATTTTGATGATGATGAGGATGACTTTAACCTTAGGCTTGAATGTAAGTTTTTTCGACCATCAGCGACGCCAATGAGAGAGCTAACAAAGGTCTTATTGTAGCCTTGAAAACTAGTCTGGATAAGCTTCTGCTAGAGGAAGGTGACGAAGTTGCATCTGGTACATTTGACTCCCAGTTGTACACCCCAGAAGAGCAGGGGCTAATAGACGAAGAAGAATGGGACAACGACTCGAATATGGCAAGCGATTCCGACATTGACCAGATGCAGTTGCGTCTAGAGAATGCAAGCCCATAAACCAGTTCATATGTCTGATCGAACCGGTATATCCAGGCTTCACTTCAGCGACCAGGCGCTTTTCTGGACTGCGTATCACGATATGTCTGGTGCTTCATTATCTTGGCGGGGATGCCCCGTGGTGTTTTCCCTACAAGCAACGGGCCTTTTGAAATGGAACAACGGATTAAGAAGGAACTCGGCCTAGGAAATGCTATTCTCTGGCGCACTTACTGATGCATGTGTTTGCGGGAGAGTACTTAGCCCCAGGTTGCGAGCGATCAATAAAAGCACGTTCACTCTACAAACGATGGGTGCATTGATGGTTGCATTAGTGGGTTCGCTGCAAAAATCACGATTCTCATGATTTTCTACCATGCATGGACGCGGAAGACAGGGGAGGTTTGGTTTTGGAGCAGGCGGCCATTTCTCTCATTCTATATTCCTGGCTTTCTTTAGGTTCCTTACTGTATGTATCATTAGATTACGTAATTTCGATGAAGACGCCGATGATGGATCGTTGCTCTACATACAATATCGGCGAAGTGAATTCGTTACAAGGTAGCTACTATCAGGGTTTAGCCTCTCCGACATGGGCGCTCTCAACAAAGCTCCCTTGTACGTACGTGGAGGGCTTTCACTCTGCAGATAGTACTCTTGATGCCTTGTGAATATCTTATGTATGTACATAGAATATTGCTGGTAGCCGTGAAGTGCTCCTGGAGAATATAAGGATAATGTGTGCAAGGAACAGTTGGAGGTACTCCCAGTAGTACAAACCAGCCCATCCGTGACACTTCAAGTAGCGGGGTACTCCTGGAGAACATGAACGAGCGAGTCAGAATTGTTGATATCCTTGTGGATAATCGTGGAAAATAAGTAAATATCCCTTTAAAAACTGCCTGTGCCACGTAATTCGGTCATCCCACAAAAATGGGCGGTTTCAGATGCATACAGAAGACTTTCAAGAAACAGTGTGTTGACAGGCTGGGAAAGCCATGGCCATGAGGTCATTGGTGTCCGTGTTTTCTAGTGTAAAGCGACGCCCTGTTACTCATGTGTATGTCAACAAATCTGGAAATCAGTCCTCTTCTTCCCTGAGGGTAACAAGGGCTGAACGCATTGAACAGGCGCCACCTGCAGCTGAGGCTGACATTGCCACCAAGAGTAAATTTTGGATGATCTCCTCTGCAAATATGGTATCATTCTCAGGGGATAAAGCAAACCGTAAGGCTGCTGCTTGGGAAAGGAGCCGATCTCAGTGTGATGGATAAAGATGGATAATACTCCACCGATTATCGTAATACAGGAGGGGCATGAAGCTGTCGCAAGGATATTAGTTGAGAACGGGGCGATTGTGTGAACGTAAGGGAAGAGATTGAGGTTGCGAGAATGAGCAGGTGAGTAGGGTGCTCAGACCACCAGTGTTCAGTATAGGTAAGAAGAGTGTGAAGATGGATAAAGCTGTCTATGGATCATCAAATTTTATCTTTAATTCTAATAATACCATAGCATAGAAGACCCCGGCTCCAGCAATCAGGCTCAGACCAAGATCTTAGCACCACATGTGCCTGCTACCATTTAGCGCCCTTCCCCTTTTTCTTCTTCGTCTTACCACCACCGCCGCCACCGCCAACCTTCTCGACCTTCACCACCCCGGTGCCGCCCACCAGTTCGATCTTTTCACCTTCCTTCTCTGGAGCGCTAATGCCACCCTGAGTCGCCGCCGCTGCTCTCGCCTTCCCTTTCTTGCCCTTTGGCCGGTAGCTCGCACGGTCTCGTAGCGGTAGCCACCGTTCCGGATCTGGAGGCTTGCTGGGATCGTAGTATTTAGGAAGGCGGGACTTGCGGACACGTTTCTTTGTCGGTGGTGGCGCGGTGGTGACGTCTGCGGCGCGTTTTTTGGAGGAGCTGGCGCTCAGAATAGGGGCGTGCGGGACTCCAGCCTTTTCGAGGGCGGCAGCGTCCAAACGCTGGACGGGGCTTAATTTGTCGACGTCCGACTGGAATTTCGAGAGATCTGAAGATGGTGTAACGTGTGAAGCAATGTAACCAGCTATTGAGAGGCGATCATTGGGTTCTTGTTCCCTGAGACTCTCAAATATTCCGGCCGCTGCCGCTTGGTCTTCAGCCTTCGGGGATTCTAGAAGAGCCTTGCCGGCTGCTCTGAGTAAAGATTGGGAAGGCTTTGATTTACTGCGCCAGTACGAAGCGGCCCTAGCGAGCTCTGTTCGTATGTGTGATTTTCGGCCTTGTAGCGAATACAGAGAGGTAAGGACGCCAACAAGACCGGGAGCGAAACGGACGTCCTGGTCTGCAGGGGTGGAAGATGCCTCTAGACGCTTGAAGAAGGATTCAAGTAAGGAGATGGCAGAGCCGTGGTTGTTGGTTAGCAGATAGAGCTGAAGAACCGTGAGAATCAGGCCAACATCATTAGGGCGTTTCTCGAGCAGGGGGAGTATCTCCTTGAGCCCTGCCTTGCCCATTTGGTTTTGAGCATGTGCCGCAGCATTAAGGACCGATATGGCATTCACGTCTGCGGAAGTCGTTGGGGAAGAGTGCTCGGAGAGGTATTTGGCGGTAGACTTAGCGACGCCTGTGTATTTTAGAGATAGCAGGTCAATAGTGTAGCTATTACGACGGAGAAGGCTAGACTGGAACTCGAATGGCTTTGCTGTTTGGGGGATTGGTGGTGAGGAGTGAAATGTTCTGTGAGCGAGATATGGGTTTTTTGGCTGTTCAGTTGCGATTAATGAGTTATTTTGAGCAATTCTTCTCGTAGATATTTCAGGGATGCTGAACACAAATACAAAATCAGCACTTGAGGTGATGTGACAATAAGGGACAAGAGTCGTACTTCTCAATAGATATCTCGGAAGATATTTTCTCCGCTTCTTGAATCTTGTCTAACTTGGTTAGGACGTAGATCTGCTGAACGGCGATCGGCAGGATCTCCGCCATCTTCTCCTCGTCAGATAGCTCTTCTAGCGCATTACACAAATCTAATAGACCACGGACATGACCGTCAGTAACCTCTCTGAACCATAGGATTCCCAAGCGACCATTTACCTTTCGCTCTCCGCAACAACAGCTCTCCCTGCGCCAACTCTCCCCTCGCAATACTTCCGCACGCAGCATTATACGCCGTTTCAAACGCCTCCAAGTCCTCTCTGCTGGGCCGTTTCTTCTGTACGAGGTGACCCTGTCCCGCCCATTCGAGCTGTGCGTCTGTGGCGCCACTGTTGATCCAGAGGTCGTTCACCTCGTTCTCCACTGCGCTCGAGAGGTCACTGGAGAGTTGCTTGTAGAGCTCCGCTGCCTTTGAGAAATCTTCTAGTCGGTAGTACTATATCTCAATGTGAGCTTCCATGCCTTTGTTACTTGCTTCAAATATAGAAAAGCACATGGCAGGCCTTACCGTCTGCGCCTCTACATGTCTCAAGCCCCGACTTTGCCCACTGGCCTTGCTCGCTATCTTCTCGGCATCCGCAAACTGCCCAACTTTATAGAGCGCATATGCCTGCTCCAGCGCTGCCCTCTCCTTCAGCCGGTCACCGCCTTCCTCGAGCACTCTCAATGCATCCTCATAGCGATCCAGCTTCAGCAACGCTACGACTTTCACATGAAGTGCTTCTATATCCGTCTTTGATTTCTTGAGCACAGCATTGGCGGCTTTGAGGACCTCTCCATGATCGTCTAGCGAGGTTTGGCGGAGGAGGGTCGTGAGGGATTGGACGGATTGTGGAGCAGCCATGGCTGGTTGGGTGCGTTAATCTGTGTGTTTTGTCTTCGAATTACCGGAGGGAGTTCAGATTCG
This sequence comes from Sabuloglossum arenarium, assembly GCA_022345705.2. NCBI lineage: Eukaryota > Fungi > Ascomycota > Geoglossomycetes > Geoglossales > Geoglossaceae > Sabuloglossum > Sabuloglossum arenarium. The sequence continues at coordinate 56,131 of JAJDMY020001133.1, forward strand.
CCATGGAAAGGCGATTACCAAGTCGATGGGACTGGCCTGGCCGTGAAGTGTTTCGCGGTCTTCACGAATTATTTGCCTTGTGTGAACAATGTTCTGCCCCACATATACCCATGTTTGTGGGCTTGGCACTGCGCGGGGCCCTCTGTACGGAATAAGGACAGGGCGGCGTCGCTCACCCGCCCATCGCTGCGAGCCCACAAGAAGCTTTGGTCTCCCAACACTTCAACACTTCGTGCCACTTACACTCATTTTATTTCTTCCATTCCTTCCTTTCACCCGATTACGATCACAGGATGAACCCTCAAGCTCTAGACGCAAAGGATCCAGCGACGAGACGGCTCCAATGTCCGATTCTGGTTCTTCCTCTGCCAGCACCTCGAAAATACACCGTCCCATCCTTCTTTCTGCCGCGGCCGTCGCTGAAGCTGACGGTGACCCTCATTTCGTAGACCTCAGCTCTACGATCATCCCTCCACTACGGTCCTTTGCCATCGAGGCATTGCACCCATTGATTCAATCCTGGCCCCAGATCCGAGCTCGAATTTTGACCATCTTAGATCAGTCCAGGATCAGGTGGTCATCGCTTGGGGTTCTCAGAAGACGCCAAGTCCGTGAACGGGGGGATGATGATACCACCGTTGTTCTTGTCGTGAAGAAGGGAAACAAGAACGGTGTTGTTGAGAACGTCGAAGAGGGGATTTACCAAGCTTGCAGGAGTACCGGCAATGCCGAACTCTTCGTTGAGATCTTGGAAGGCGAGATCACTCTGTTCAACGAAACTGAGTATCAACTGAAACCTTCCGGCGGATGCTCAATAAGCCCCACTGAAGTCGACTATATCGCTGGGACCCTTGGTGGCTATGTCAAGCTGACGGGGGCGAACGGGTAGGATTTCCCCGCTCACTAAGCGCTTTGTTCTAGTTCCTAACCTATATATTGTAGGGTGAGGGTGTTTGCTATGTCGTGCCATCATGTGATAAGGCCTAAAGGGCTCGGTGGTGAGTTGCTATACCCTTTGGCCGCGGTGAGCGTACACTAACAGTTTCAAAGCTCTGAGTGAATACACTGAAGCGGTTGAACCAGGTACCGTTCCTGCCCTTTTACCTTAAAAATACTAAATCCTTTCCCTTTAAACCTTCAACTAATACCTCATAGGTCTAGGGCACCACATCCGCGTTAGTCAACCAAGCGTAATGGCTCGTGAGCGGGACATCAAGGACCTGGAGAAAACATGCGAGGACCTCGAACGAGAAGTCTATCAACTTCAAGGGGAAGTCGAGTACAAGTCATGGATGGCCAGAAACTTGGAGATGGCGGAGAATGTGTACCGTACGACTCACAGCGAACTGCAAACGGTCCACAATTTTGACCACCACTTCGGCACTGTCTTTGCCACATCAGGCTGTAAGATATCAACAAGACTTGGATGCTCCCTTGATTGGGCTCTTGTGAATGTCCGGAATACTCGGCAAGGTGAAAACAAGGTATGTACCTCCTGTCTTGTTGCCTTCTAGTTCAATACCGACGGAGTTACAGGTCCCCGAACTCCCGAGAAAGCCGCGGGGATTCGAATTCCTGTCGGAGGGGAATGCAGTTGTTGACGTGGCACCACTGAGCATGGACGACAACGTCATTAAGTCAGGCTATTCGTCTGGCACGACATATGGGAGGGTATCCCATATCAAGCACGACTGTAACGTCCCTGGGAACAGCTTGCCTACGAGTGAGTACGTGGTGGTTGGGAATAAGGGAAGGCCGTTCGCCTTCCGAGGTGATTCCGGAGCATTCGTGCTCAACGGTCACAGGAAATTGGTTGGACTACTAATTGCCGGCCAAGAAGAACTTGGCACGGCCTACGTTACCCCCATAACGGAGGTCGCGCAAGACATACTGGACGTGACTGGGCACGGAGTAACCCTCCCATAATCTGGCGGCTCCTTGGCTAGACGGATGGAGAGGGCAATGGGGCAAGTTTCTCGTGTCTGCGGTTCCAGTTGCTGTATATAAATTGATTCAAGCTACTGCCCGTGAGCATTTAGGCCAGATGAATGCCCAAACGCCCCTTCACCCTCCCCATCTTCCATGCACTCAGTAAAGCTACTCATATTCTTTGGAGTGTGGGCCAGTGCTTGTGGACCTCCATCAGTGGACCACACTGGCTCTTGTTCTTCCTATCTCCCTCTTAAGCTTCGTTTACTGACGCTAGGGCTGCGTGCCGCGATTGAGTCCGGGAGATGCTAAGAACCCTTCTCGGTAGTACCGAAAGGCTCGCTATCACGACGATATCCTCAACGTTATGGTGTTAAAGTAGCGCTGCCACCTCAGCTGCTCGTGGGTATCGGTATACCCGCTTTCAGCTGCCCCCGAGCGACTTACGCAGCTTCGCCGGACAACACTCCGCCTCGATCAGTGGGTGGATGAGTGTTGAGTGCAGTCGCCCTTTGTTTTCAGCATAGTAGTGATGTCCTAGAAATTTTTCCGTGGTAGAGGCTTTGCCAGGCCGCCAGCTATCATGGAGACAATTCGGTATCTGGTGGGTAGTATGCTTGATTTTCTAGCTAGGAGTTTAAATAGGCGTTCATTGCCAAGAGAATAACAAACCAACGTGACTATGAGCCACAACAATCCATGCCCTGCGGGCATGAATTCTAGCTCCACAGCACGTAGAACGATGTTGAACTTTCAGCTCGACCCCCACCAAGATACTAACTCCACGACAGTCCTGGCAGTCAATTCAATACTGCCAGTCGCAATTATATACACCGACTCCATCGTGAGACCGCCTCCTATTTTGCCCCGCGCAGCCATAACCTACAACATATGCCAATATAATGTATGAATATCCACCAATATTCGCTGTTCCCCTAAATTGCAAACGCCACTGTAAATAGATGAGCTGGGCAAAGAGAACGTAGTACTTGAACGGACGGCGAAGCACAGCCTCTGACCCCCGAAAACGGTCCAAAGTGTGCCGCAGAGGATGTTATGTCCGAAACATCCTATTGGACGATCCATTCAAACACCGTCACAAACTTCTACTCTCATACGTTGGGCAAGCTGAAGAAGGGCCGCCCCTGTCCCAACCAGCGCCGTCTCCCAATATATGAAGCCTACACCGCTCGGCAGCGCATAACAAATTTTCAAGCTAGGCCGGACGTCCGAGTGGATTCGCCCAGCTGGCCGTGTGAGCTCGGTTCCGTATCCTCGCCAAGGGGCCCCGACCTATCAGCAACCTGAGCGGCGTCACACCCTCTGCCTTTACGGCAAGGCCGTTCCCTGACATCTATGCAAGGGGGAAAATCTGGGGTATATCCGTGTCATCCATGCCACATCCAGCTGTCATCTTATGCCGATGACCTGAACCCCCAGCCTTTGGAGTGGTGTAGCCGACATAGGCGAGCTCCATCCGTCTGGGTGCCTGCCTGCTTCGTAAAGCCAGATTTAGATCCCGCAGACTCGCATAAGTGGTCTCCTTTCCATTCGACCAGCCAGGTCGCAGGAAGGCAATCTTGTCTTCTATTGATGTCCGTGAAATCCCTTGATAAGATTTTCGCGTTGGCGAGCATTGAGGCCTGAGTGATACTACTCTACGTCAACACCAAATTCCTTAATAAACTATATTATATTAGCTCTAAGTTCATATAATATATAGAAGGTGACATACCAGGTACAGCAACTGCTGTTGCCATGGAAACTGAACCCAGATAATCATTTTTTCCTTTCTTTTTACTACGAGCTCCACTAGTGGCCAGCATATCCAACATAATTTTGGCGATCCATTGGTGAGGTACCATTTGAGCAGTTCATCAAACGACTCTCCAGGACGGTTTAAGATTGAGTTGCTTTCGCATATGACATCCGCTAACTTCCGTAGTGAAAAGGTTGGATTCGCCCTAAACTCCTGTAACTTATCCACGTGGAACTGAAGGAGGTCCGTGAATCCCAACCATGTAGAGAAGTCTCCAGTGCTTCATGTCGAAAGCTACAATCTTTTTACCGCCTAGCCCATTGATGGATTTGACTAAGTTGTTGACGGCAAAATTATGCAATGGTTTGTAGCGAGCGAGCTCATCAGGTGTATATCGGAGTTTGATCGTTCTAACCTGCATCGGCTCCATAGAGTCGCCGATACGCTTTCCTTCTGGTCCAAATGGTATGCGGGACCTGTTTGAGGACGCAGAGTTCCATAATCATGGAGAGACGATGACCACTTGTAGCCAGGTCAATGTCTTTAGACAGTACAAACTTTCTAAACGCTTCTTGAGTTCAGCGAAGCCACTTTAACTCGCCCTGATCACTCCCCTCGCCAAAAGGATCGAAGTCTCTATTGACTCCAAAACGACCTAGAAAGTCATCGTCCCAAATATTTTGACGTTGCAGTATACTTAGAATTCCACCGAAGTCGGCTGAGGTGTTTGGCATTACCGTTGCTGTAAGACAAGTGACATATTCAGCTTTTAGCCACTTCAATGCAATAAACCAATTACTTGCATTCCCACCCTTGATGGCATGTGCTTCATCAAGGATAAGGTCACCAATGCATCCACTTAGGTCACGGTCCCATAGCCAGCCAAGGTGGAACTGATGCAAGGCCCAAACGGCAATCACCTGAAGGCGACGGTCCTAGCTACTCACAGCGAAGGTTGTTCCAATGCGGCTGATGTCGAGAGTCTGAGCACAAATCTTGGTTAGATCTTGGCTACTCACAGCGGAGATCGCTCTAATGCGGTTGATATCGAGAACTTGAGTACAAATTTTGGTTAGATCTTAGCTACTCATAGCGGAAAAGACGGAGTGCCTGATACGGCGGTAAGCCAGCTAAAGCGTTGGATCATTAATCCTGAGGGCCTGCTGGGTCGGGTACACAAGGCCTCGCGTATGGAGGTTTCCTCAGGTACATGCTGTTAGAGATTCACCTGAGGTTACAGAGCCATCCCCGAACTGGTCCGCCCTTACAGCTCCTCAGTTCATTGCACAGTTCGTAGTACGGTTTCTAAATGCTACCACCGGCAGTACCATTGCGGTGCTCAATCAAGAGGACGATGCCTCCACCTTCATCCACGCCTTCACTTTTTGCCAGTTTATCAAAGACCAACAGCCTGTGGAGGTGTTCCTGAGGGTCGGTCAAGAGGAGCGGGAAAGCTTTAAGCTTTCAAATGAATGGTTCTGCAAGAACATACCAAACACCGCGAACGCAGATGAAATGGGAAAAGACGCAAACGACGGGAAAAAATCGATCAACAAAAGATCTTACAGGGACGCTCTGATGATATGTCTCAACTGATCTATAATTCCCAATCATGTAAATGCATATCATATGCATCAAATTTTTTTTATCAGCCCCAGTACCTAGTCTCCACCATCTCCTACTTTCAGAGTAACTGCATCTTTGGACAATCGTTGAGTTTCCCTCTATTACGGGCAAGGGCATTTATTTTGCATCTACTCTAAAATCAAGTTCTAGGCCCAACTCTATCTATTTGTCAGTTCCAGCTTATATGTGTGGTGCCTTGACTCCCCACCGATGAACAAAGCAACTACGGCCTTATCTTTGGCCTCAGGAATAAGGCTAAACTGAACGGCCAAGAGTCAAACACGAACCGTGACCTCTAAGGGAGTTCGTCGTGGTAGCTTAATCGCCGCAGCAATATATCTGATAGGCTCGCTCGCTCTCTCCCTCCCTCCCTCCCCTCTCTCTCGTGCCTGAAATGCCGAAACAAGGACGGGGCCCTCGGTTGAAACAAAATACAACATCCTTCTGCTCTTTGACTATACTGCCGCGAACAGCAGGAGCTGATTACAGACAATAATATACGCCGCCGTGTCTAGAGTATCTTTTGCCTTAGAGTGCCGTGGCGGCGCAACAAGAGAATCTCCAGCGCGCAGACATGTCAATCTCTTTTATTTTCGCCCGTTTCTCGTACGAATAGCAAAAGTTGCACGAAAGCAGAGAGCAAACAGTCTATATCCAAATGCCAAGATAACAGAAATCCGTGGCGAACTCACCCCCCGTTTGGGTGGATGAGCGACGCTGCCCTGTGCTCGCGCGAGCAGGCTGAGTATAGGCTGAGCTGGTGACCCAATAGGGTGATTGCTCGCCCCTATAACTATCTTACTAAGATAGTTGTGACTCAGATGAGTGTGCGCGAGCTGGGTCGTCACCATGTTTCTGAGCTAGAGAAGTACTTTAATTCAGTTTATATACATGTATTTAACTTCGTCAAGCCCCTCGATGCTAGAGAATCGACAGCGTCGATTCATTCGTGACTTTGCGATTGTCTAATTTCAATCCTTTGAACTTAAAAACAATCTGCAACAGCATCCGTGAAAAAATTCGAATATTTTGTCTGTGTCCTCGTCTGGGGAGCTTCTTCGACGCTGTGACACGCAATAGCTATTAGTCACTACTCTTTAGTCGAGAAAAACATTGGGGAAGCGTACCTTTGGGCTAGAAGCTCAAGTGCTTGCTCCGCGGATATCTTAGACTCATCGACTTTATTTTCTTGCCGTTGAGTCCAAGCAGCTTGGGCCTTCTCGAGAGCTTCCCTAGCTAGTGTTTTCGCCTTGGCCCACCCTGGAGTTGAATCTCTCCCTTTCCCCTCTGACTTGCCTTTTCTGTGCTGCGGTTCCAGTAGCCTTCCAGACCAGTTTGATATCCCTGGAGGAAGACGTAAAATAGGCTTTCACAGAGACGGCGGGAATGTCGGATAAAATCCGCAGGGTTAGTACCAGGAGCCATATCACAGATAGGTTCCTCCTCACCACCATCAGCGAACCGACCCAAGAAAAGTTGTGGTTTGGCATTACGTGTTGGTGACCGGCGCACAAATCTGAAGAAACGGAAGCTTTTCCCATCGCATAATATTGCTGTGATAGGTACGTTGAACCCGTTCTGGAGGTTCATCCACGCACAAGCTGCAGAAGTTGAGCCCCTATGTCAGATAGAGGGGTTATAAACATACCATCACACTCTGCAATAACTTGTGCATAGCAGTCGAGACGCTCTGTAGCGCTACCTATCGCCAGTTTAGCCTCAATAAAGAGGATTGTGATTCCACCGTAAACCTTAAACTGGTATTCTATACGACCCTTGGTTGTCATCCTGCCTTCCAAAAGCGATTCTGGGGTATTGAATACTAGACCAGAAAATAGATCTACGATTCTGTTGAAGTACTAGACAGATGTGACTGTTAGCGTTGAGCCTCCAAGCAATAAGGCCTCCAAAGGGTATAGAACACTTTACCGCTGAAAGGAATCGAGATCGAGCTTCCTCAGTTTCATGTTTTCTCAAAATTCCAAACTGAGATGTAAAAACATCAATATCTTCGATGATCTTACGAAAGAGGCCATTGGTGAGTCGGGCGCGGAACATTGGGAAAAAGGGTATATCGTCTCCCATTATGAGTGGCTCTAGGCCAACCATCGGAGCGATATCAGAGTATCTGACTCTGGAAAAGCTGACTTCAATATTATTTTCTAGGTTGGTAGATTACACTTTAGTCACTAACACAAGTATCCGGGAAATAGCTATCATACCTCTCATTAGGTCCTTCATGTGATAATAGCTAAAGGAATACTCCCCCATCAATTCGAGAATTATATGCTCTGCGCGGCCTCGATTCTTGACCATTTCAAGAACTTGCTGAACCAATTCTCCGGCGCTAAGACTCTTTCGTTCGATAGTTGAGACGGCAAAATCGTCATCGATCCCACGAATGTCGTTTGATGATTCTCCAGTCTGGGTAGACATCGTGACTAAAGATCTCTTTAGGTCCAGGCGTGCAGGTGACAAGGGACGGGCTTGATCTGGGCTTCGTGATCGCTTCATGGTCGTGGAGGATAAGGGTGTAGCAGGGTGGCGAACGAATAAGCTCCAGCTCACCCTTTAAAGCGGCGCCAGCTGGGTGAGTGCTGTTTTCTTCTAGTGCCAAGTATCTGTTGGTCTTCCATGGCCTTAGGTGGCTGTCGTGGGCGTGTGAGAAGATGAGGATTTGTGAAGGATGAAAGTGGTGGGATGTGCTCGCGTGAGCTTAAGGTGACATCACCCAGCTCACCCTTTAAAGCGGCGCCAGCTAGGTGATGGATTTACGGATTTCTGATTTCTTTGGTGGAATGCTCGTGGCACTGCTACACGCAGCCTATTAGCTCCTCGTCGTGCCGGTTTTTCTTTTTCTCGTGCCTTGCAGCCCTTGCCGCATCCTTGCTCCCCTTATTCTACTCTGCTTCGAGCCGCTATGAACAGGCTTTCTTTTGTCTCTTCTTTTCATTATTACAGGCTGTGGCCGCCTTCCCTTCAGGTTCTCCTTTGTCCATTTCCTTTCCTGTAGTTGTTCTATCCTGTAAATAGAATTCTTCCTTCTGTTTCGAGTTCGTGTCTCGCCTTCACATCGTGATATTACTCCGTTCCGCGTATAGCTCATCGCTGTGTGACATGCTCGTCATGTTGCTGCAGTAAATTGCCGGGTTTATCTGCTAAGCGGGAAGCTAGGCACTGTAGAGGCGGAATCTGTGCCCTAAACTTGTAGATAGAAAGTTAGCGAGGTCATAGCATGATAGTGGAGAGTAAAACCGGTCACCAGCGGACATCTCCCTCAAACTGTCCCATACCGCCCACGACTGTACGATTTACCAGCCCATTAAAATAACCGGGCAGATGTGGGGGCTGATCGAAGCATAAAACTGCCATGTCATTCGTCGGTAAGCCACCTCTGACCCAGCGAAAGATATGGCGCTGAACCGGGATAGTAATGCCGTTTTATAGACCCAGACAGGTCGACGAACACCGTTTGTGTCAATGGAGTGTACCAATCCGCAATCTCCACGCTTCGGCGTATGAGTTCTGAGAGCTAATAGATCACTCTGAATCTTCATTCAGCGCAACAGTCTCATCCTCGTCTTGTGCTACATTATTCTCTGCAAGGAAAGAACCATCTCCAAACATACGTCTTTCCCTGACTCCCTCAAGCGGGTAGCGAGAGGAGTTTTGTAGGTATCGACGAGCTGCTTTTGCATGCTTTCTAGCCAGCTCGAGGGCCTCGTTATCATCCGGGCCAAGAAAGATGTCGCGCTCAAAGATGACATCTGGTTCGGTCTATTCCTTGAAACCACTCGAGCTTCTATCAATTTTTGATGTGAAACTGAAGTATTAAATACAAGGGCTCTCCGAGTTGTCCGTCTGCCAGCCTTTTAGGTCAAAAACACCCTCCACCAGATCTTCCGTCTTGCCTTTCCACTGGAATATCCTACCGATGACCTTCCTATCATCTTCCAACACAATCCGACAAGCTCTATTCTCGTAGCGGTCTGTCTCGTAAGACTCTAAAAGCTTCCTTTCTTCGGGCGACTGAACTTCATAAACCACACCATGGACCATCCCACGAAAGCGATCATAGAAGGGAAGAAGGGTGAGCGAGAAAACATGACGGCTACCATCATGAGACAGAGGGGGGGTGGAAATCCTATAAATATGAAATTCAATTATATTCAGATAGAAACCTTAGGTACTGCTGTCAAATACTACAAATTCATGAATTGAGAGAGAAATACACTATCCATGTAGTAATTAGAGTATTAAAATATTAGGTGCTAAAAAATAATAATATTATTGTAAGAACCACCCACTGTGTAAGGCTGCAGGCTAGGATTGCCAAAGCCGCTTGATGTTTCCGCAGGGCGACGGCTGGGCGACGTGGTACATAAGGGTTTGCCCTATGTCACGTGTGCCCATTACCCCCCTTTCCCCGCTTTCGACTATATAGCCCATCGCTGGACCTCATTAAGAGGCCAGCGATTAGTTCTTCTAATAATGCTATATCCAACCTCTGCATAGTACAATAGCGACGTCGCACCGCTCCATCATCCTGCCTAGTGACTAGTAGAACCGGCAACCATATCAAGAACACTTGACGCCGGCGTAACGCCGTTGCAATGCGATCGTACTAGCTATCCCCATACTACTACGGAAATCCAGTGGTCCACGCTAGGACCTTACACATAATTAGTATGAGCTTTAGAAAAGGGGATTTTAGTAACACTAGAGACTGCTTAGTACGCCTGCTTGTTACATTCCTACCCCTTTGGGCTACCGCTAGTTGTGTTAATGTAGTTGAAAAACCCGCTCCCAGAAGCATTACTCGATGAAGGAGGAACGAAGGCGCTGTACACAGATTGGCCCACCATCCCGTGATGGCATTTGAACAATGGTGTATGAAGAGGAGGCAGTATTTAGGTTGGCTAAAACCATATGCCCAGTTAGCCTGAACCACCTCCGCGCAAGACTCCATCAGCCCTTGGTCGGCACACTACCGGTTCCGCGCAGGACCCACTATAGAGAGGTCCTGTACCTCCCTTGCAGCCTCTTACACCCTCTGTCCAAACAGCCCCCTCAGTATTCTTAGCACTAGAAGAATACAGAAAATCCATAATTAATTCACTCACTCACGCCTTACCTAGCTAGTGCCACTTTAAAGGGCGAGCTAAGTGAGCCTGGGTGATGCTCAGCTGAAGTTCGCGCAGGCATGCCACTTCGTCCTTTACATCCCACCTCAGCACCCCAAACAGAGCCCAGTGGACTGGTTGTGATAGTTTGTTGCATGTGGGCGGGGCACCGGCGCTGCTTTACGCGCCATCGCCGTCAAAAATCCGGGGTTCGCCGCACCCGTGTTCCCGCCGCGCACCCGCACCCGCACCCGCAGCCCCCCCAACTAGAAATTCTTCCGGGCCGCTTTCGCTTTAAACTGTAGCCCAGTTTCCGAGACCGTAGTTTTTCGCGGCACGGTTTTTCCGGACCTTCGCTGTCAGGGGCGGCTGTTGTTGGCAAACAATCATGGGTTGGGCAGTCGGGTAACTCACTGCTGTGGCTGGCCTTCCGTATGGATGCTAGCGATCAGTTTTCTGTTTTGCTAGACTTTCTGTAGAGAGAGCGCTTTCCTTTCGATATGGGAGGAAGTCCACCGGGCAGGCAAGCTAGGGACGTATCGGCCCCTCCCATATCTTGACAAATTAATATTCGTCGAGGATATCAATTAGATAGTCTAGGCTCCGTCTCTAAGTTCCGATCACTCTGTCTGGTGACGGCTGGTGTTCCTCAACCTGGGCACCAAGCCCCCCAAAAAAGAAGAAGAGTGTTGGAGAAGGTTTTTTTGCTACGCTCCGTGAGAGTCAGGGCTTTCCAGACTAGGTCTGGAACGGGGCCTTCCTGCGTCACTCAGCCGGTGCGGGATACTGCACCTGTCCGTCTCGGGGGAAACCCAATAGCCACATTTATTCTATTATACCTGTTATTTGTGTGTGGTGGGACCTGCTCCATTTTTTGGGGGGGTTGGTTGGCGCTTGTCAGTTTAGCTGAAAGCGGAGCGGGCACCCGCCATCCCACCTTTAAACGAAATGTGTCTCCCAAAAAAAAAGAAAGTCTTCATCGGATGAGGGGTCGACGTTTTGGTTTTTGGAGTTGTGTTATAGTAATTTGGAGGGATGTTAATGAGACGATCGGCCCGATGCTCTCCCTCTCTCTCTCTCTCTCTCTCTTTGCACTAACAACGTGGGGCAGTTAATACGTCGGGAGCTTGTGACAAGAAGGTTTTGATCCCCCCGTCACTGGGACTGGAGCCTCTCTTTGGTGGCCGGTTCTAACTCCACAAAGCATAGGATCTATTCGACCTAAACTGCGATCGTGATCTGTTATTATTGGATGGGACTTTGGTTGCCACTTTTTTTGTTTTGTTTCGCCCTCAAATCGTTCGAATGCCCAATCTCCAGAAGAAGTCTTGTGCGTCAATACCACCTTGGAGAAATACAGTGTTTTCCCTCTCACCTATCACTCAACCTCAACCCCCCACATGTTCTGCGGCATTATTGAGTCGATGTTGAACCCATATGAATGCCCCAAACCCCCTCAACCATCCGTCCCGAACTCTCATATCAAACTCTCACCTCAAACATCCACCTTAAGCTACCTTAACTTCCTCTACTGCAACTCATGTCTTCTACATCCATACCAACGAGGCCAGGCAAGGACAGTACCTCTGGCACGAGTGGGGGCTCCGGTAAGTACAGTAACGACTCTACTAAGTATGATAACGACTTAAGCAAGCCCCAATGAACCAGCCGAAGTCGTCGCCACTCCAACCCCCGTCGACCTTCCCTATGCCATCACAGGCATTCCGACCAGGCGCGGTTCTAATGGAGAAGTTCCTATCCGCCAGGAATGCGATGTCTGGACAAGCTCAACCCAACAGGTGGATCTTGACCAGAAAAACTTGTTTATTCTTGCCTTGAGATTCTACGTTGATATGGACCCCCTTGATCGCGATTCTTTCTGGCAGACTGCCGGTGTGTTTTCTAGACTGTCCCTTCTAATTATCACGACTGATCAAAAGAATAGGTATTCATGGTCTGCCGTACATGCCCTGGAATGAGTCGACCTTGCCGCAATCCGTGCCGGTCGTAGGGTATTGCACCCACAACAGCACCTTATTTCCTTCGTGGCATCGCCCCTATGTTACCCTGTTTGAGGTACGGGATCTTGCACTTACTATGGAGCTATGAAACAGGCTGATCAGAGTGAATAGCAACGTATCTATGAGATTATGGTCAACGAAGTCATTCCCAACCAGATGCCAACCGACCCGGCGACCCAGGACTCGCTCAATGCTGCCGCTAAAGCATGGCGACTTCCATACTGGGACTGGGCTGTCCACAATGAAGTTCCCGTTCTTTGCCAGAGTAAAAACATCAACGTAACCACCAAATTTGGAACCGCCTCGATCAAAAACCCTATGTATCAATACGACCTACCTGCAGGGAAGACTTTCGGTACTATGGGACCTGTCTCAAATCAGAATTATGTCCTTAAATCTGCCGACGGATTTGCTGTAAGTCTTTCGAATGCAAAAACTTCACATCTTACTGAATTTGTGAATAGTGGGAGCTCCCCATTGCTACCGGAAGATGCGCCCCGACCTTCCAGGAAGACGCTGCGGCTTTTCAAGTAGGCACCGTCAACAACGAGCAAGTAGCCACAAATATTAGGAACCACGACTGGTATAGCGAATCTGTTGACGATCCAACCCTCAGGGATTCAGTGCACAGACTGCTCACGTACAATGTTGACTATGAGGTTTTTGCTACCACGAACATGAACCCTGTTGACGCTGCTTCTGACCCCTTGGGCTATCTCAATTGCGAATACATCCACAATAACGTCCATAACTGGATTGGTGGGGACGCTGGACAGATGAATGATGTTCCTGTTGCCGCTTATGACCCCATCTTCTTTCTCCATCACTGGTACGTGATAGCTCATATATTTTAAAGTGTGGATCGTAATGCACTTCTGCTGACGTGAAATGAACCTAATAGCAACATTGATCGTCTTTATGCTATCTGGCAAACTCTAAACCCCGATAAATGGTTTAGGGTAAACGAAACCTTCAGGGATGATGGAACGGTAAGCAGATGACTACTCATTTTTATATGAAACATAACCTTGTCCCCCTCCGCCTTTGCGGGATCCGATCCACTCTACTCTAGCCATCCCATGCACGAGACAAAAAAAAACTTCAAAACCCCAAAACGGCTAATTTGAGACTCCAGTGGTCCATTGGTACAAGCAAACCAGATACACAATGTACCCAACTCGCCCCGTTCCGGCCGAACCTCTCGGGCGCCTATTACACTCCCGACACTGTTCGAGATTGGATGCAGCAGTTTGGGTATTCGTATCCAGAATTACAACCTTGGAATTACGAGACCAACGAGGAGTACATAGCCTCCGTCAACGCTGCCATCGCCACACTATATGGGAGTCTCAAAGTCAGTTTCCTTGATATCATCCCGAAGAGCGAGGATGCCTACGGTGGCATAGTGCCCCATCGTTCCGACCTGCCCAAGAAAACCGTTACGCACCATGATTATATCGTCAACGTTCGTTATGGAAAGTGCGTAACATCCTCCCTCACTGGACTCGGCCCTCTACCTTGATCATCTAGACCAGCTAACAATTTTTTTTTCTCTCAAAAGATACGACCTCGGCGGTCTGCCCTACAAAATCGACATCTTCCTACGCCGACACTCAGCTCAAGCTCACGCAGACCCAAGTCCCCAAAAATTGCTTCTGCCTCCGTCGTTGGAGAAGACTTCCTTCATCGGCAACGTCTACAATTTCTCGACCGCAACGGGTCCTCAGGGCACCAACGCCAATTGCCCCAATTGCGCTGCACAGCAGAAAGTCGCAGAAACGAGCTCGAATGCCCAGATTCCGATTACTGCAATGTTGATGAAGGCTGCTGAGGATGATTCGTGGCCCGTGAATACCATCGCCCCGGAGGGGGATGATGGGGTGGTGAGATTCCTGCAAGGGCGCCTGACTTGGAAGGTTTTCAAGGTAAGCAGAAGCACACACACACCCCACCTCTCGCTTCTTATCTTTGTACTAGATACTGACATGAAAATATCAATTACAGAAAGGAGGAGAGGAAGTACCCCTTACTTCGCTGCCGAACCTGAAAGTCAGCGTGGCAGTGGGGACTGTTACACATGCAGGGGATGTTGGTCGTGGTGATCATAGACCACCTACCTACGATGGGTATCAGACTAGGCATTCCATTACTCATGGGTATTTGGGTGGCCTTCAACACGGCGAGCAGTACTAGGGCCAGAAGCCGCAAAAAAAAAAGTTGCAGTCCTTGCTTCGCCTTCTTGAATTCGTCGGAAATTAGAGGCTGGATGCCCAAATGAAAAGGGGAATTTCTCTAGCATGACCCCGCTCCCATATGTAGCCGCATCGCTGCGATCTTGATGGAGCGGCGATTAGTTCTTCTTCATCTTAGAAGTCATCAAGAATCTTGTCTAGCCGTCGTGTTCCATTACCCGTAGTCTTGCCTAGCTGTCTACGAAGCTATACCGATACCCTAGTAGTCCAGTTAGCCTGAACCACCCCTTCACACAAGATACCCGTAGCCCTTGGTCGGCACACTACCGGTACCGCCCAGGAGACTCTACGAAGAGACCCGGTATCTCTCTTACACAAAGTAGCCAAGTACTCTTTTGACTCACATAGTTGGTAGGTTCACTAGCTAATAGTAATAAATCTAGCATATAGCTTAGTAACTGCTGATAGCTAATTTAGTACTATATTTGATAACTACCGATAATTAATTTAGCACCAAATATAATAACTTTTGTTATTGAATGTAGTATTTATTAAAAGATAAATAAGTGCCTGGTTTGGTACATGCCAATAGCTAAGTTGGCACCTACTTTAACGTACTCTACAAGCAAGTGGCACCAACAAGCATGTGGCACCGCTTAAATTAATATGCGACCGTGAAATCAAAA
>JAJDMY020001144.1:0-71316 GCA_022345705.2 Sabuloglossum arenarium
TCCAAGGAGTCACGGTTGATGTCTTTCTATTTTTTCCAAGCTCTATCTAAGGCCATGTATCTGAAGAAATAAAGAAACTTACCTCGTAGAGGCTGGAGAATGCTTGCCGGCTTTCACCCCTTTTTTGCCTCGCATCCGATCCCCCAAACTCCCGGAACTCCTAGAACCCTCAGTACCCCACAATGGGCACCATGTAGCCTCAAGCGTGGAGAGCCACTACAGAAGAGCGAGCTCGCAGGAATGCAAGTCGGACTGCAAACCTCCGGGGCAGTCGAGTTCGACTCTCCGAACTCGACGTCCTTATCCGACTGCCCGGAGACAGGCCGCTACTCTTTTTCTCCGAGTCCTCTGTATCTAGTCAATCAATTCAAGCTCTGCCCACCTCGAAGTCTAATCTTCGAGCCTTCTTGTCCACATCGTTCCATAGCAGCAACAGCTTAATGTGCTCACTACCGAGTTCCCTTCTCAGGAGCACCATCATGTGGATTCCTTGCCATGTATTTGCGGCTGCTTCACCAAGATGCAGCTGAGGCTATCTTAATCCCAATACAGTTATTTAGCAGATCCTTGGGATATCTTGGTGTTGGAGCGCGGCACTGTGGAGCATTCGGTGGGCTTCTCGGGAGGTAGAAAGATAGTAGATTCGCTAGCTACGAGGAGAAACTAAGAAGGGGTTCCGTCGCTTCGCAGGGAGCCTCTGAACCACCACTCCTGAGCCAACCCCCGGCCTCCACAGTACTCATGCTGGAGGCTAAAGCAGAAGTCGTGGGAGAAGTCCGCCTTCCCTGTCACAGCCTCGTCATACACTTTAAGTAAAATGATGACATACGGTCTCCTGACCCCTTAATAGCCTCCCATTATCCAACCGAAGGGGTATTGGAGTCGAAGTAGCTCATGGCAAGCTGAGAGCTGGCACCATTTTCCCAATTGCATGGCCATTCACGCCCCCACCCTAGGGTCCAGACTCGGTGGTGAGCTGAGCAGACGATCCTGCAGCGCGATCCCCCTAGGCAACAACGGCCGGGTTCGATCTTGCTCTGCAAAACCATTGACCTGTGGGTAAGGAAGTTGCGTTCCCCTGCAAGATCGGGTTCATCCGTGTCTAGATCCCCGCTCGTTTCATGATGAGCTGAGAAGATGGCCCTGCCATACGATCCCCCTAGGCAGCGATGCACCTCGGAGTGTGGGCTGTTGTCGTGTCTGACGAAGTTCAAGCTAACTCGGTTCGAAAAGTCATCCTGACCGGTTTCCTGCTATGTGAACCGCCTGCATTTCGTAGGCGTCGTCTGACTGAACCCCTGAGGACGTGAGATGCATTGTTGGCGGCTGCAGACGCAAAGTTCCACTTTCCAAAATAGCGTACAGTGCACAAAAGAGTGACAAGCCATTCTTTCCTCAGACCTGCTCGGTCAACCAGCAAGAGACTGTGTATCGGCAAGGGTGACTGAAGACACTGCCACCTCAGCGTCCTAATGTCCTCCTGATCTAGTGCCTGCTCCATAGACTTCCACATGATCTAACAGTCTAACTAGAGCACCCTACTACTTCCCTTACCGTATAACCCCCGCCTCTGCCTCTCGTTTGACCGGACCTAAAGGGGGCATAATGGTGGGGCCGTCGTAAGCACATGCCCCCGCCTTGGAAAATAAAGATTGGGTAATGAAGCATCCCGAGATACTGGACCCTAAAATCTTCGTGGGAGCCCCCTATCCTGCTCAGTCGCCCCATCCAACTCTCTTCCGGCTGCACTGCCCAGTTTGACAGTCCAAACAGCTCCGCTATCCCAAGATAGAAGAGTCCGGAGGGGTAAGAGTAGCATCAGTGATCTTCATCTATAGGAACTACCTCTGCCTCGCCCCGCAGAAGTACACAGGATTTAGATAAGGGATATTTACTCGTATACCACGAAAAAAGATTTTATTTACTCGCGTACCACCCTACATTTACTAACATACCACGATTTTCAAAAACCCAAACACAAACTACGACACAACCACTACCTCTGAGCAGATTTACTTTTTGATTTAAGGTGCGGACCCTCCGTGCCCGCTATTGCTGGAAAGGTCTTGCATACAAGAGGTGGTTAAGTTTTCGTGGGGCTTTACCTTCACGAAGAGCAAGATATCTTACTCAACCTCTTTCGGTGTGGATACAGCAACGGCCGCAACAGAACTATGCTAGATGGTAATCGCTCTTGCTGCACATTCACTCTGACTATAGGTTCTATATTGCTGATATCTTCTTTTAGTTTTCAGACAACTTTTGGTGGTGCACATAGTGGTCTCTGAAAATCGTGGTATGTTACTAAATATAGGGTGGTATGTGAGTAAATAAAATCTTTTTTCGTGGTATACGAGTAAATATCCCTTTAGATAATATAGCAATCAGCCTACTGACTAAATGCCTCCGTGAGTAGACGAACAACACTCCTGACTCTTGACCATAATACTAATAGAGTGTTAGAGTCGATAATGAAGGCTCCTACCCACGTCAGTATGGACTGTAACGTAACAGGCCTTCTGGGGTATTACTGGGTCTGAACCTGGGGTCACCATTCCAAAAACCAATCCAGATAAGTGGTCTGTTGATGATACCAAGGCAGTCGCGCGTACACTGGAATGCGGGAAACTTAAGGCAGCCGTCAAACCTCTCCACTTGGACTAGAAACTCACCCAATTTGCTGAGGATCTTCTTCGCGATAAAGCCGAGAGATACCGGAATTGTGTATCTTATGCGCTCCGGCACGAAACGGCGCACAATCGCTTCATCCCGACGGTCTGCAAACTCTACGTCCCCACCCTTTCGATTCCACACGGACGACAGGAGCATCAATGCCGATGGAAACGGTGATCACCGAATGTTATTGGATGCTAGCAGTGATTCCGCGACACTAATACATGCCCACCTACTGAGAAAACACCCCCGAGACGAAGACACAGAGAGAGAAGTCGAACCATAACACAATTGGCGGGAAATGATCCTTTGAGTGAAGAGCTGCCAGGGGCATATGTATCCCATGATCCTGGTCTCATCCCACGTGGCAGTTCAGCATCATGGCCGACATTGCCGGAACCCTGGCCCACAAATATTAAGGTATTGGAGTAGAAGGCACACGATCCAAACAGGAAAAGGGCAACCATGATATGTCTCACGCGCACAGAAACGAGGCTGACGTTGAAATCACTCAGGCCCTTATTGACCGGCGATGGACAGCTAGATTGCGAAATTGTCGATGCTTGCTTATCTATGCTTGTTTGCCCTGTGTATCGACAGGGAGCGAGACCGAAAACTGTTTTGTTTGAGTCGACTTTCTGGCGAACATATCAGGGACATCGGAGACACCTCGGGCATTGGTATGACATGGCGGCACCGCTCAAGGAGATGGAGATGCTTCTCTTCCCAGTTTACCAGGATGATTGATCACTGGACATTGTTCGAGGTCTCCGGGGCGGAGAAAATGATTAGACATTATGCACCCGTCGGTCTCAACTCGACTGACATCATGGCCACGGCGATAGCATGTTTAAAGACTGGATTTGAAATTGAAGGATGGACGGTCGACCAGCGACCCTTACCGTAAGGAAACTCCGATGTGCTCATGTTAGCAACTGAAATACAACGCGTACTTCGAAAGGACGCAGAATATTCCGAGGAGGGTATACCCAGGCTGCGTCGGTGGATAATAGCGATACTCCTTGGAATGAATGTGTCGGAGTTAAGTCGAGCGTTTGATTCTTTTTAGTTGCATGCCTATGAGCACTTTGGTTATTCTTCACCCTTTCTTCTGTCTCGTTATTACTCCGATAGGCGTTTTGTCCCGTCTTGATTACTATGTGGCAGAATCTATTTGATTAGAAATCCTTTGGTCAACGTGCATATGAATTAATCAATAAGACATCTTAGTGACCACTTCAAATTAGTTCCCCTCAGTCTCTCCAAGTACAATCTCCCATGTATGATGAACCTCCTTCCCTTACGCGCGCAACTGGCCCCCGACAACCACATTATTCCTCCTCCAGCTCCACAAGGAAAATGAAGGGAGCAACTCCGCCATCCCGCAAATCTATTCTCTGGACCAACTTCGAAAACCTCTCCTACTCCACTATGCTGAAGGCCAAGCTGGCAGTACTCTTGATGACGCCTCACTAGACCAGAAAGGTGTCCAGAAACAACGAAATTGCGGCAACCCTTTTCAAAGCGCGTAGGTGCCAGGTCGTTTGCAAACCGACAGAATTCCTGTAGGGTCAGGTAGCGTTTTGGTCTGACCATTTCCGTGCGAGCAAGTATGGCAGATTAGGAACAAAACACATCTCAGGATCCCTCATCGCTGGATTTGCAAAGCTGTATCTTACGGCACCATTCAGGATTTAGGACTTGCGAGGCCGTGATTCTGCGTGAGGGTTTCGGGTCAAGAATGGGGTAGATGACGGTGCGACGATCAGCCTGTCAATCCATCACCGTTAGCATTGCTGTGTTTGTTCTGGAAGCAAGCTTGATGAATTACCCCGGGCAATTTCTCGATCGGTCGGTAACCAGCCCCATCCCTATGGTCTTCCAGGTATCCCCTGAAAAACTCACCCTCTTTCTTCGCCCTACTCCATAGAAGATGTCCTGTCCTCATGACCATGTAGATCATGCCCGTAGCCCAGATATCAGCCGATCTTGGATCGAACTCCTTCACCAAGTACTCCTCAGGTGCAATGTAGGGATGGCTACCACGAGGGCCACTTGTCATACCTCCTGTTCTCAAGCCATCCGGAAGCACTCCGCGTTCCTAAAGTCCGTAATCTTGAGGCATCCATGAGCCGTCAGAAATAGGTTCTCTGGCTGCAGGTCGTGGTGAGCGACACCCATATCATGCAGATACTCCACGCCCCGCAGGAGCTGCTTGAAGTAGCAGTCTGCTTCGGTGTCCTCAAGCTTGCCAGCCGTGAGGAATAACGTGTAAAGATCGCCACCAACGCAGAATTCCACAACTTCGCAATAATTGCCATTTCTATTTTTAAGGAGATCGAATGTACGGACTACATTTGGGGCCGGAGGGACGAAGAAATACAGTATTCGGATGTGAGACGCTTCTGGTATTTTTCCATTTGTTGCTGTGACTTGTGACTGAATATCTTGACGGCGTAAAGTAGCCCCCTCTCCTCATCTTCTGGGTCCTTTTTGTGCGATACTCTCACAATAGAAGACAGCCTGTATCCTACAATCTCTTCACATTTCCCGTAATTTCGACCAAACCTACTGTACCAGTACATCCGCGTCTTAAGTCCGGTGTCAGTCGTTCTTGCTCCCTCTCCAACCGATCATCGTCTGCCTCAAGTCCTTCTTTCTTCCTTCTCAATAAGTCACGGACCACTTTGCACAGCTTCCCTTGCCGTTTAATGCGCTTGAGATAATGCTCATGTGTGCCATCGGGTGAGACCTTGAACCGTTTCTGGCTGGGCCGTGTTCCTTTCTCCATACCATTGGTCTCGTCTGTTTTCTTTGTTATGTCTGACGGATCTCTTGATTTCTTCCTGTCATCTGTTGCCCTCTTTCGAGACGAAATGAGGTGCGCGAACTAATACCGCCAAAAAAGTATTTTGATCGAGTCGTCAATCTCCAGACCACTCGCCGGGGCATTTCTATCATTTCACCCGGCTGGCTAGGTTCATCCCGAAGCTATCCACACTTGGCCGATTGCATTTCATGTACACCGGTGGGGAGGGGAGGTGTGCACGACACGATATAACGTGTCATAATAATGGAACATCCCTGGTTCAATGGAACAAAATTCGCGCACTTCTTCCTTTGGGTAGGTAACACAATGCATGGATTAATATCAATGCCTACCTCTCCCATGAAGTCTATCAGGCGTTCCTCTTGCTCTTCTGAGTCCATGCTTGGCTGTCTAGCGCGTGCAGCTTAAGTTCTGCACCAAGTCCGCTGGGGGGCTTTTTGTTCAGCGCTGGTGCTTGCTTTCAATTTTGTGAGGCCTATTGCTGTTTTTTCTTTTTAAATGCCTCGAGATCTGTATATTCTTCTTAGAATAGTCAACTGTGCTTCGGAAGCCTGTGATGCCTTAGCGAGTTTCCAGGTTGTATTTGGTGGGGTTGGTTTTTTATGGTTTGGGGGTAGTTTCTAGTGTGCTCGATCTAAAAGGTCTTATTGGGAGTCTGTAAATGAAGAGGAATCTCTGGTTCAGGTGTTGCAAGCTGTGTTGCAACTAGTTTTCGTGGGATAATTGCTAGATTGAAACCCTTTTGCTGCAGCGAACAGAGTGATACTGGCCATTATCTAGACCCCAAATTATAGCTTGGATCTAACTCTCCTGATCCGTGATGCCTACGAAGTTTGGTGGATGCCACTACGGTTTTTATGGGGTGCAGGGTGGAGCATTCCAGAATATTCTGTTCAACTGGGGGCGTTCCGATACTAGAACACCACTGGACTTTGGAAGGCGATTCTTGTGCAGTGAGCCTGTAGAGGATGATGCAGGGATATCTGTTTCGTTGGCTCTTTTTTCTAGATACAAGGCAATGCACTGAAATGACTGGCTCAAGCTTAAATAACTAATCTCTACTCTGGTGTTCTCAGTTGTCTTGAGTAAGAGCACAACATTGGACGAAGTACATTGCAGCAGTGCACACCGATGTAGTCCTTCCTTACAATCTATTGATGACGATCGACCGTGTCTCGACGCTCTCCCGCGGCGGTGCGTCAGGCGGGGCTCTTGTGTTGGTGAATGAAATATGTGGACAGACTTTTATTGATCAGCAGGGTGGTGACAAATGAGTTGCCATTGAAGATGGGATGAGGAAGCTAGGCAAGTCATGACTGAAATGATCGAGCTGAAAAACTCACAGCGAGAATTATCTCCAGATTTGGTGTCGTACATTTTCATCATAAACGGTTCACTCGAAGTCTGTTGGTCAAGCCAGCACCTATGGGTGGTTAGCTAGAGCTCAAATGGAAACTGGATTCTGGTGGTCCTCTCACCAGCGCTGGTTCTTGTTAAAGGCCAGATAGTAAATTTCTCCAACGGAATGAGGAAGAACACGGTCCGCAGTGATAAGGTCCTCGGGTTCAATAGAACGACTGTCGCAAAGTGCGAGAGGTCTATCCTGGATGACGGGATTGACGCTTCGCCAGGTGCTGTGTCCATATTAGTAGATTCCTGTGTGAAAAGACGCAGAGCGAGACAGACTTAATGATGCGGACCCGATATCCAGGCCTTAGATAGCGCTCCTTCTCGCTGTCCGGAAGATTTTTTTTGATGACATATTGTCCGGACTTTAGGGTAATATCTACCTTAGTCCGTGCCATCAGCTGAGCTCGTCCGGTCGGGATGCTGTAAAGCGGGGAGTCTACATACCGTTGTGGGCTCCTTTCGCTGGCCCTTCCCAAAATAGCGGATCCAGAACATTGATTCGTTTACGATCTGTCGTCGGTACATTCTTTCTCGGACGCACGTCGTAGGTATTGACATAAACAGCTCCAAGTTCATTACGCAAAAGCTCCTCTGTCTCCCTCTTGTAGGCGTCGATATCCTCAATTGTCTCGAATCGAAGTCGATGTTTGCTTGTGTGATTGAGGACCTGAAAGCCGCACCTCTCCAAGACAAAGTCGCCATTGCCTCGGACGTCGGTTATGGTAAGGTTCTCATGGTTCTGGAACTCCACATTATCGAGCCGTTGGCCTTTGTCATAGAACTCCTGGCCATTAGCTAGCAATGCTAGATAGGGCTTCTCGACCTTGTAGAGCGGTAGGTCGGCGAGATATTCGAGAGCAGCTATAATATCTGGCATGGCGATGACTCACGGAGGTGTTGATAGAACACTGTTAACAATTTGGTGCCAGCAGTTGAAAACCTTAGATAACTAGCGGAATTGTCTGCTTGGCAATGTTATTCTAAGTAACTGCTTACAGATGCGAGCGAGCTCAATGTGACGTCCCTAGCTCCCTCACTAACTTATAGGATGTGGCGCGGGGGTGGATTGATAAGCTGAGACTCAAGTTGAGCGAAATTGAGAGGGACCAGACGCTCTTCCCGCAGTTCTATGCTGCGTCCTACGGTCCAGGAAGGCTCCGCTCCGTTGGTGATGGTTGCCATAGGGCGATGCGAGATTTAACTAATTCAATTAGGCTCTCGGTATCCTGACACCCTGAAATTGTAGTCACACCCCATAATGGTGCGACCATACCCTCCATCTCAGTGTAACCACGCCCTACACTGATAGGCTGGAAATGTCACTCAAAGCACAGAGGTGACTAGTAATGGCCACCACAACACAATAATCACTCAAATTAATTCTTTCTGTATTTCAAGTGTCACATTTGCATCCAGTGTGTTTCAGGTCCTGCTACTCTGCCTCCACCCACCCCCGGGGCGCCACAGCTGGCAGAAACCCCCACCGGGCAGCCTTCCGAACAGGAAAACAAATAGAGTAACTACGGCTAAAGGATTGAATATGTTGCACCCCGCTCATCGAGGATTTCACTTCGCGAAGTGGGTGACATCAAAGATAACTGCTTGAGAGTTGTCTTGGCAACCAAGACACAATAACCTACCACCAGCACCATAATGAGCATTTAATTTTTATGTAGCGTTTTCTACCACCCTGACTTGGCTCTTTACATAGTGTTGTTGTGCTTCCAGTTAATGAGTTGGGTACACTGCTGATTGAGTACCCCGCCCGACGAGCGGGGTGCAACAAATACTATAGGCACCGCATATGAGGTGTCATAACCACATGCTCAGCCCAGCTTCTCAGCTGAGACTAGGCATTTCACTGAGGCCTCATCCCAATCTAAACACCTCACATGTACGCACAACTTGTGCTTACTATTGCTCTGCCCTGCTTAGAATGCCGGTGACAGCGCATACTACTAGTTCATGCGTAGAAGCGGATGCAGATCCATAACTCTAGTCTTCGTAAGAAATACTCACTAAAATTTGCGTATTGTATGAGACTATTGGTTTACTAGAGAGGGGTAATCAGCTCTACAACGGGCCTGTTGGTCAAGGAGTGTTACACTTGGCAAGAGGGATGGTTCGTTAGTCAAAAGCAATTGTAGACTTATCCAGACACATGGACGGTCCTGGGAGCTGCGAATTAGATAGCCCAATGCTAACAGCCTGAGAGAAAGAGCTGCATTTGTTCAATATAAAAGGCCATTTGTCGAGGTAGGAGGAAAATCCATCACCAAAACACTTCTTATCCGCTGCAGTTTGTGGGTGTTGATCTTCACTAATACTCGCTCATATCTATGCGCTTGCTTACAAGGCTGACGGACAGACCAGACCAGATCAGATTAGCCAACCTTCAAGTCTTACAACCACAAACAAAACCATACCGCATCGACGACATGTCTTCCCGAATCGCCTCTCAGGATTTTTTTGCCTCAGTCACCGAACAGGGCTTGCCTACGGACAAGGCCAAAGCTCAGCCCTGGAAGAAGTTCTTCAGTGGACCTGAAGAGGGTCTCGCTGATAGTGGAAAGCTTGAGGTAGACATTCCGACTACCCCTCAGACCGGTATGTATCTTATTACTCCAGCATCACTGAGGGTACTATGCTTACTTCCCTAGGCTCCAAGACAGCCGCCAACGTCAATACCGGGTCCCTCGGCGGCCACGCTTATGGCCACTGCACTAGCCGCTGAACGGTTCCGCGATGAAGTCATTGGTTAGGATAGGGCTATGTTGTCACAGACAACTTCGTTTCTCAGCCCAATCTTGGGCACTTTCATATCACTATGATCTTAATGATCTACAGTATCCGTTCATTACTCATGTAGCACGATTAGTGTGCACCTAGCTATGGCCGGATGATGAGTAGGTAACTAATGGCAATCAACTCACCTTTCTCCTGCTCTAAATGTCAATGGGACTGAAAAGGGTAAATCGCTTTTTAAATCCTCGTTATCCATTTTGTATGCTCTAGTATCTGCCCAACATCGGCGAGCCGTGAACAGACTGTCCCGGTAGCCCTCTTGGCCCTAGTAGATACCAATCTTAGCATATAGAGCTACCAACCCGCAGAAGAAATCTAAGGTGGCGATACACGATGACCCAGATTGCTGCCTGTGTACTACACATCCGTTCTAATACTTAGCATCGAGTTTGCCATATCATCCACAAATAATTGAATATCCTCTCTAGAGTACTGGGCATCATTCCACTCCCCCGAAATAGAGATAGCGCCTCTCCAGCTGCACATTCGTATAATCCTGCAGAAATGGTGAGCAGTCTTCACTGAAATGAGGATCAGAGACCCTTACAGGGATGGGCCGTCCACATTGGCAGAGAACCGTACTTCTTCAACAGTTATGATCTCTTGCAGACCAGTTTTGTCATGATAGACTCTGTCTACATACTGCTCGATAATGCCATCGCTAAGGAAGTACTAAAAAGTTTGCGTCTTAGCAGGCTGTGCTTGGTTAATTTACTTTTTTGACCTACCGGGTCGGCCCGTTCTCTCTTCTCTGGATGATTTCTACCGTGGAAATGTTAATCGCACAATGCATGCGAATGGAAATGATCAGGTGCTTACTTTGACATGACGCTGGCCAGAAACTCTGATAGGGGCAATGATTCAGAAAGGATTGAGTCTCGCTCTCGAATTGACTGGTATGAAGCCATCGCCACTCTGCATGCCTGGCTCAGGATTTCAACAGATCGCTCCTTCGTTACACTGCTCGGAATGACGTAGTCCTTAATGTTCGGAAATACCACAGCTCCTTGAGCTTGACAGACGGGAATGTACCTATTCACTATACCGTGATCTGCCCGAAGATAACGACGACCGTTCATGAAACAAGGGGAAATGAGAGACGACATCTTTGCCAGATCATCTGGTGGGTTGAGCTTGAGCATGGCTAGAACC
This sequence comes from Sabuloglossum arenarium, assembly GCA_022345705.2. Taxonomy (NCBI): domain Eukaryota; kingdom Fungi; phylum Ascomycota; class Geoglossomycetes; order Geoglossales; family Geoglossaceae; genus Sabuloglossum; species Sabuloglossum arenarium. The sequence goes on from JAJDMY020001144.1 coordinate 10,871, forward strand.
ATGGCTGCGTGGCCGAGATGGGTAACTGTATAGGACGGCCCGAGCCTTTCTTTAACAGCTCGCACAATAGACACGCTCTCTCCTCTGGAAAAATCGTGGAAAAGAGCCATATGGGCCCCGAGCCTATGCTCTCTCAGGAATTTTAAGCCCCAGTTTTTTGCCTAAAATATAAGTCAATATTAGAGAGATTATCTGGAAGGGCCAATACGAACGCTTGCGTCAAGCATAGCAGCCAAGTTACGATGCACAACTTCGTCAAAAGTTGCTCCGTTCGTTCTTTGGTTATCGTTCATCAAATCGGTCCATGGCGGTGGGAGATTTTCCGCGTTCAGCTGCCAATTGATCTCCTTCCACGCCCGACCGCTCGTAGCACCTAATTCTGCAGCTAATAGCCTAAAGAAGCAGTGCGCCAATATCCGGATCCCAATGCCATCAGAGCACAAGTGGTCGATGTGGAACATGAAACCGATGCTCCTGGTTCGCGGGTTGGTGTTAGGAGCTTGGATATAAAGATATACTTTCGCTGGGTCGACCGTTTGCGATTCCTTATGGCAGATGGCCGATCGGGCATCAGAGAATGGAGGTACCTGCGAGCTAGTTACGGCGACCATGGTCCGTCTAGCCCAGGCTTGAACTTCATTGCTATCTTTAGGCGTTTGGTATTCGACAAGCCACCTGCCATCGCCGTCACAGCTAAACGTCAACGCAATCTCAGGGTGTTCGAAACGAAGTCGACACCAAGCTTCCTCCGCGGCTGTTCCAATACGATCAAGGCTAACAGAACTAGAGATCGATATACTTCCACCCAAAAACATTTCGCGCGTCTGTTTAGGTTTCATGACCCACATACATTCGCCGGCCAACGGCTGGCGCTGCCAAAGGCTTGGGTCGCTTTCGGAACGAACCCATTGGTAACGGGATATGTCGATAGGAGGGAGTTGCGGAAGATCCATATTTTCTTCTGCACAGGGTCTGTATGACTAACTCTTCTCTGAGGCGTCTCTCGCAAAATCGGGTAAGGATATCTGGTGATGTAGATTCAGTGGTGATAAAGAGGCATGGAGGTGTTGATGAAAGAATACACACATGAATCATCGCTTAGTAAACCTTTGACAAGTCCCTTGTTTTTAGGTTGGTAGCATCGGATTAACGGTATACGGCATAAGTTTTGTTAGTATGAACGCCATGACGAGGGCTGCAGAAATTACCTTCTCTTGCTGTTTTTCTTCTCACCATCTGGTCAGTCCATATTCTTCTTCATACTTACACCTAGTGTGACCACCTTTTGCAGCAGTACACGCTTGCATTCATTCTGGCATACTTGAGATTATTCTGTTATGCTCAACCCAAATATGCTCCCACTCCTCCTGAATAGCAATAATTGGCTTTTTATAGTCTTAGGAATATTATCACAGCTATTGATAGCTGTCTTAAGATGACGCTATGTATTTTTAGTAGAGTTTAAATTGAATGAACAAGCTGGCAAATTTATCAAAATACTATAAGAGCCATTTATCATAAAAACCCTAAGACTGTCATGAGGTTTTCTGCCGGCGGACATAAAACAATCGACCGTGGGTTCAGGTAAGCCAGGTCATTATCAGAGCCATCAACGGATAGGGATAGTGGGATAAGCCGGTCGAAATCCGGAGGCAATGTGCCATCACCGGTCTTTATCCCGGGATACTTGAGGAGGATTTCACTATCATCATCTTTCTCACGGTTCTCCGGGGCTCAGCCTCTCTGCAACAGAATATCACAGTCGGTTTCGCGGTCGCTTTTGACTTCCCAATCATATAAATTGACCAGGTTACTGTATCAAGAACTGGATCGCTGAGGTAAACCTTGATTTCTTCCACCAATTGAACGAAAATCTCCCGGGCGGGGCTGGCCGCTTCCTAGCAATCACATCTCCCCATCCTCTGGTACCACAATTGACTGTTTAGGTTTAGGCTACCTATTTATTTTTGCTAGTTAGTAGTCGGGCAAGGCTGCCCATGTGGCAGACTCCCGTGAAAACTCCAATCCAGGACCTGCTATGAGCATGCATTTGAACCGCCCCTTGCGATACAACGCAGGCAAGTCCAACTATCATTCGTTTTCCTACAGCCTCACATGAGTTTCGCGATGACCTCTACTTACAACGCGCTCGACGCTTCTATGCTGTTGAACGGAGTCGATATTGTTGTCTTGAGCTACGGGAAGAAGGACAACACGCAGCAGGGACCGCCTTAACACAGCGGCCACAACGAACTTCCTGTTGCGAACGGCGGTAGCCTAGAGCATACTCTGATGCCTAGAGCACTCCGTTGCCTAGAGCACTCCGCTGCCTAGAGTACGCTCCGTTGCCTAATGAGTGGTGACTCATAGTTAGCATTATATAGCTCACGGTGAGCGCACTCACCTTGTAGTAGATAACGCATTCAATCCACATTGCTTCTCCCCCTACAATTGTGCCCACGTTCGCCATATCCTCTTCTCGTGCCTCCTATTGAGACTTCCAATATATATAATCTCCAGTCTGCACCAACACCGAACGCGAGATCATCAAGCTTTGGGGTAGGGATATCTAGTCGCGACAGCTTTTCACTAGACAAATAAGTTGCAACCCGTACTTCCATTACTATGCCGAACAAAGTGGCCTCGCTCTTTACGATGGATGCATCGCGATATAATCGAAATAGCACAGCACCTCAGGAACGGGCCAACGAGCGACGAAATCAAGCAATTTCTCCGACCGAAACTTACAATCTCGGCGCCGAACAAGGATGAGTTACTGAATGGCCCGATCGACCCCGCTGCCGTATGATGGAGGTTAGCAGCCTCCAGTATGGATTTTCCGGTCGAACACAACTCACTTGGACAGAGAAATCCCCTCAAAGAGTATGTACAACATTTCAGTCGTCCTTCAGCGCTTGGATCTGAGATACGCAGGTTGCGATTTTCCACCACGCGACTTTCTTGGAAAACCAACGAAGGTATGTTACTCAAAGCTCTCCGTATTCCCCCCTTCGCCATGATCCGATCGGACGCTGACCAGGATAACCAACTCGATCTTCCCCGACAGTTTCGTAGATGAAACACCTCGCGCCCTCATCCTCCTCTTCCCACAATCCGGCATACGCTCCCAAAAATGGTTCTAGAACCTTCCTTCCTTCGTCCCTAGAACTCGACCAAGCGAGGCCAACTCCGCGCCGGCGACTGACAGATCGAGAACTTCCACTTCTGGCGCGATCGCCTTGTCACCTTGAAACAAGTCTTTGACGAGGCTAGAATGAGAACGCTCTCCTAATGGTGGCATGATAGGCGGAATGACTGACCTGCCGATTGGCTTGCAACTCTTCGGCGGCTTCGGCTGCGCCGGGGAGTGACTCCGGGGTACGCTTGCATGGAAGCATTCTAATAGCGGTGGGCCGGGTGTACATGAGCTTAATGGGCAGCAGAGGGTTGTGCATGTCAGTGGGGTGTTCTAATGGAGCTGGTGGGCCCTGCCGTAACCTACCAAGGAAGCATCAGATGAGGGGACTTTGAGACCAAGAGTGGGGTCTTAGTGAGCTTGAGTATAGTCCTGTGAAGATACGGTAGAGGATATATCATTAACTCGATTGCAAAAAGTCAGAGTACAAAGACTAAGACTCTTGTGGACTGAGGCATGAGCATGAACCAACTGGCAGGCGGATAAGGGGCGGAAGAGTGCGCGGGACGGCTTTCAGTTTGCCCTGAGCTATTATAACTCCAACTCTCTTCTCGATATGGATAGTGTGAAGCCATCAACAAGAGGCTTGGACGGTGTTAGTGACATATGTTACACCCCGTTCATTGAGGATCCTACTTCTCGAAGTGGCACCCCGCTCGTCGAGTGGGGTACCCGACGAGCAGTGTACCCGCCTCGCAAAGTAGATGATGCGCCCAAGTATAAATCCACAACAACAGTACGTATATAGCTAGAATTTTATAGATAGATAATTCAAGATCGTATAAAATAATGTGCGCAATTTGGTGTTCTAGAAAATTCGTTAAGGCATTGTCCCTGAGATATGAAGTTGCGATACCCTCCCCCATTCCTCCACCACATCTTATAACAGCATTAAAGAAACCAACCATGAATCCTAAGTCCTGTCCAATGTGCCCCTAGGTAACACTGACTTTCTAAACTCAAATCTGCAACTCTCAAGACTTCTACTCTTCGTCTCCATCCTGTCCCTAAGCATTCAGCTGGCAATTTCTCAATATCACATTAGATAGTAAATTGATATAATAATACTTCAGAAGAAGAAAGAGAGAGAAGGAAAATTGAACAGGAGGAATTGCATAGATTGGAGTCATCTAAAGATGAAGCACCACTCCTATAGACAATAGAACCAGGCCTTGCTGCTACGGATCAAGCTGGAGCAAAATCTGCTCCTAAAGTTCAGTCAAATATTAAAATTGAGGAATCACTAAATGAATGTTCAGGGACCAGATAAAGATGAAGAATTGAGCCCCCGAAACCCTCGGAATCGAACTCAGCACGTCCGAATCACCCATGAGCGAACTGGGAATAAACTAGGTTTTGTAATTGGAATTGGAAGTTGATTGGGAGGTGAGACGAGTTGGTAAAAGGGGGAAATTCCTGGTATCTGCGTATTCAGGGATGGTATGTAATGCTTATTTTATTCGCTCCATATTGTGTGACCAGTGGATTCTATGATATTAAGTTATCTATTTGTAAAATCTTAGATGGTTTTATAATGGGTTTGTTGATTTGTATTTTCATTGATGAGTGGTGTACATCGCTCGTCAAAGTGTGCCGCTTGATGAGTGGTGGTCCCATACATGGATAGGCGAAATTCACGAGCGGGGTGCAACACGGGTGATTGCGAGGATGTGGTCTCTTCTAGATGGAGCGTTTATCAGCGTGAATTGGTCTTCTTTCTTGCTGCACATTTAGTTAGAGCTGGAATATATAATGCGTCTCATGCATACCTCTAGATTCTTCTTCTTTCGCTGTGAATGCAATCAATCTTTCGAACAAGTTGCACCTCTGAATCAATCAAGAAATCAAGTATGTGCAAATGGACAACCTCCCCTTCCTTCTCTCATCAATCTCACTCGCATCTCTTCCATCTTCTCAAGCCCCTTGCCTTTAAACATATTCGGCCCCAGCTCCTCCAGGTGGTATCCTTGCGGAATATATTTGCCTCCATCATCGCCCGGAAGTTTGCCTCCCACAAGCCGCGCCCTCCAGGCCTCAAAGCCCCACCGTCTCCAGAATGTTGGCTTGATGTACCAGGGGTGAGCTACGTACCTTATTGAGGAGAAGCGGCCGGTTTGGGGGTCGGGATTATCGTTGATGAATCGAACGCGCATGGAATATGGACGTGGGAGGGCGAAGTGGCGGAGAATTAGCTTTCGGAAGTTTAGGACAACGTCAAGGATTGTGTGGTATATCGCTGGTGGTTCGTCAAACCTGCGTACTTGAAGTCAGATATCGGATTTTTCATAGGAGGAACGGTATTCGGGGATTCGGGCTTACATCATGGCCCAGCGTAATCGGTCTTCGAGAAGAGCGGCGACGAACTTCGTGGCCACTCCTCTCAGTCTGGTTGGTAAATTGAACAGTAATATGTCCATAGTGCTGCCTGCCAACTGCTTGTTGGTGTCAGCGGGCTTCATATTCGCTTTCTCATATTCCAAACTCCAATCTCTCAACTCGTCGAGCCACTGCAGACCATCCTGCCACCCATTCTCGCTTGAAGCAAGCCGTCCATATGGTATTTCCATAGCGTCACCCATGCTCTTCCAAAAGGTGCCGATCGCACAGAGCTCCATATCCGTGAGAGCCCGCCACTCAAACCTGTCGGTCCACCGCGCCGGCTCGAGCGAAAAGAGACTCAATGTATAGAGCATATCATCATCTGAGATCTTGCCTTGTTTACGGTATATATCGTGTAGGTATTTCATCCGCGCGATGCCTGTGATTGCTCGCTTTGATGCTGGCTCGTTGAGGACTATCTCGGTGAGAATCACGCCGGTGTCGGCGGCGCGTTTTGAGGCTGTGGCGCTGTTCGTTAGTTGCCCGGTTGCAACCAAGGTCTTAGATATGGTCGGTATGCCGTATGTCTGCGGATTAAGAGGGAGGTCAGCTGGTGTACCCCAGGCCATATTATGGAGTGCGTACCTTGAAGAGAGCGAAAAACACGGAGGTCGAGAATATTTTCGGGAACTCCAGCTCCGCAAGATATAGCTGTATGGCATACGCATCATTGAGCGTCATTTTCGCGAAAGATTTCCTCGTCGGATAGCTGAACTTCCGATGCATGCTCTTCATCCTTCTATATCGAAGCAACGACACGATCACCAGATAAGCCGGAAGCGCCGAAATAAGCAGAGACTTCCATCTCTGGGAATCTGCCTGCGAGAACAGTGCAGGCAGGAATGAAAGAACGCTCATATTGGACCAAAGAAGAGACTTCGGTGACGAGGTGATCTCAGCCTCGCCGTCGAAGTGCCGCCGCCCCACATTCCTGTCTAAGGCTGAGTATCACGTGAATATCCATTCCAGAAGGGGACTACAACTGTAATGTATCTAACGATGAAGGTTATTTGAAGCCACTATGGATGACGAGATGAAATGTTTTCATTCGATTTTGATAGGCTTAGATTATTGAGCTTTTGGATGTGGGTTGTGCTGGAGCTGCTGCTTTTAACCAGGATGCGCAACAATTAAAGCGGCCTCTTCCGAATCCCGCTTCCGAAGGAACTTTTGTCGTGTCTGATAAATTGTTTGGATCTGATAATTTCTATGCATCTCGAAATCCTTCCCCACCTTTCCCTTCTGCCCAATGGAAAAGACAACGAAGTTGATTCATGTCTCATGTCCTGTCTTGTTCCCACTATGTATCCCGATAAGGCTGGAAAAGCGGAAACAAGTCTACTACTCTTCCGGAAAGAACAAATTCCCATCCGTTTTACCCAAACCTATTCCATGGCACATCCAACGTGTTATCTAACCAAAACAGGAGAGGCTAGATACGTGATCCCACTACAAACAGCGTCACCGTCAGCCAAAGCGCCGACTGCGTCGTCTTCGTTCGATGGCTAGGGCTTTGTTCCGGTCATAAGCATTGGCTACCAAGGCAATGTCAATGTCAGCTAAAAAGGCAAGCAACCACGAATCCTCACCATTATCATCTGCCTCCCTATCTATATCGACATCCAAGCCAAATACTATATCGCTCCGCAGATCCCTAGAGACTAGGAACGTCGTCTCCTGTGTCCGATGGCTCCGAGCCGCCACCCAGTCCAGTGAAATCATCTGGTCGGCACGCCACACCTTCCCATCCAGTTCCATGGATACTGGATTTTGGAGTCTCACGGTGGTGAGGTCCCACCGCTCTCTCACCAAGTGCTCTGAGATCCAGCTATGCGGGCTCTGGGGATCATGGAAGCTGCAAGCGCCGCGCCATCTGTTGTTATTACCCAATTGGACCGATATATCGACCACAGCGTGTTGCTAGGGATCGTTAAGCATGTAGGCAGATGTGCGTGTGTTTGGTTTAGATTAGCTACTTACTGGTGAACTACTTTTAATTTCTAAATCTTGGGTTTTAGCATTAGATAAGATATCCATCATAAAACTCCTCACTTTCTGGAGGGAAATTTTAATCTCCTGGAGGGAAATCCCTATCTCCTGGAGGTCTTTTGGTGTTTCTTGCTGACTTTCTGAAGTAGGCATTGAAGGCCTTTGATCCATCTCACGGCTGAGTTTGAGAGGCAAGAAGAGATAAATATATAAAGAGCGTGCAGATAGAATTGAATAGTAGCTAGCTAACCTAGAAGTCGCTTGAGGAACGAACGAATTTCCTAATTCTCGAAATGTGGTAGGAATATTGTGCTTTTATCTCTCACGGATTAAAGTTTTCGAGTTTCTACCTGCTGGGGCAGTATAATAGACTTTGGCACATGCATATGTATCATGTTGGCGTTGAGAGTGAGGCGTCATCACAGAGGTGCCAGTACGGAGCAAATTCATCTCAGGAAGCCCACTCACTACATATCCCCCGAATCACTATAATTCCACCAAAACATGCTCAAATTCCATGGAAATGCGGGAGCAGGTAGGTGTTCACATAGACACCAAGCCTGCAGATTTTGAGGAGTATCTGGTCGATACTTGTCGCGCTGTGGGTTGGGAGCTACTCTTCGCTGAGAGACTTTACTGGCGCTTCTTTGTGAAGGTACAACATACGCGTGTGAGACGGGACGGAATGCATCAAAATCACGCGAAATTTGCGCGTTGAATTGCTATCGGACCCTATCGAGCCAATAGATTAGCTGGGTTTTTTGAAATCCGACTTTCCTGATAGCTTGCATTTCAACCGAACCTTATGCACTCCGTACTGCAGCGGAAACACACCCCCAGCGCCGAGTATCATTCGATACACCAACAGAGTGTCTAAGGTACTCGGTGCCTAGATCCTGCTCAACGCATTGGACGATCCAGTATATCCAAGTATATTGTGCACGTATGTATGTATGTACATACAACTATTAGTGCAAATGTCCGTGCCGATTCAGACCTTTTTCTTTCTTCTGGGCCTTAATATTATCCTACCGTCCACTTTCTAAGCGACCCACCAAATTCCTGTACGTAGTACAACATACCGTACTACGTGGTAAGCTCATAAGTATTAGTTCAGACAGTGCGGGCAATCTCCGGCCGCAGTCCGGTCGCCTTTCCCTATCGCCGTAGCGGATAGGATAGAATCAATGTGGCCCTTTGATCTACTACGTAGTAGACCAAGGAACGGGAAAGAATTCGAAGTATCACGTAGCGTCTTTTCAAAAAGACAAGCGTTTTTTCGACGACTTTGCTCTTCTTGCGATCTGGAACTCGTCACTTCGTTACTTCGATATAGATACTGAGGTATGATAGGAGACTACACGTTCCCTTCCATGCTCTTTCATGGAGGGTATTCTGAGCACTAGGAGGCACTCAACGGCCTTCAGGAAGATTTATTTAAGTCTTTCCCGTCCTTCCCCTCCTTCCCGTCCTTCCCGTTCCTCCTATTCTTCCCTCCCAAGGCGGACATGGACCATTTCCAGGGACTTGGCTGTTTTCCCGTGGTTTTCTTTTCTTGCTCCTCCTCCTCCTCCACCCTCCGATCTGCAGCCAGCATCTCACTGATCTTGCTCGCTTCTGCCCTGTTGGCTTCGATATCTTTTCCGGCGTGTTAGTAAAGTATGAGTCTAGTGCTATAGATGAAAATATGCTGATCTAACCTTTGCTAGGTTTTTCTCCGTCCATTACGAGGACTCCGGCAGCTTTGTCCCAGTTTCTATCATATCTGAGGATACCCACTTTGTATATCGTCTTGCTACCGAAAAGCATGTCAAATGGGCTGTTCTCTACGACGTGAAACTCGTTGTCATGCGAGTTCCCTTCGCCGCTGGATACCCATGTGGCTTCTATAATCCCCGTAGATATGACTCGTGTCCCGTTGAAAGCGATCCAGTAATTTTCGGAGTCCCGCTGAGGCGTGAACCCAAACCGGTCGACCATGGCCTGGGACATCCAATCGTCCTTAGTCCCGGTATCCACCTTGGCAACCGCGTCCACCCAAGCGTTAGTGCGCACACAATGAACACGTACTTGTATCTCCTCGATCTCGGAACTCGAAGACATATCCTGTTCTTAAGGTCAGAAGCTATACTTCCTCTACAGAAAAGGGTTTTTTATATATGCCAGTAGCTTTTCTCACATTGATCGCGGGTCCATCTGGGGACGTGCGGCTTCTCAAGAGCTCCGGTAGGCGAATTGACTCAAGGCAAGAAGGCTGGGTGGTTATCGGTCGTAGGAGGCCGTTGCTAGGATTCTGGTCCATGTATTCCTGATGCTCCAGTGATATTGCAACCCCGCCGTTAACGTAGGCATTAAGGGTTGCTCTCCTCCTTATAAGTTCTAGCTCTTTATATTCCCTACTCATTTCTTCGAGCGGCATTGTATCAAAAATTGTGATTGCGGCTAAAACGTAGAGAGGAATGAACCCAAGTAACAAAAGGCAGACTTCTGATGAGGAATCTATTTGGTGGCCGTGCCCCACTGAATAGGATAACTCGGAGAATATTTGTAACAGTGAGTGCTCCCGGTCCTTTGTAACTTCAGGAATCTAAACAACCTATCCGTTGCAGGCCACGCATGGCGTCTTCGCCTTGTGTCACCTCTCCGGACTGGGGATAATAATTCGATCACCACCGCCTTGAAAAATCGTGGCAAGCCCACGATTGACGATGATCCTTCGAAAGCTGGCCTCCATCCATTGGCCTCCGCGACGTGGGAGCGGCACGTGTAGATTGTCGAGAGGATGGAACATATCTTCCGTCCCCTCGTCGTCCTACACCTAATCAGGCTTGTGTCACCGCAAAACGTTGAAAAGGAATCAGCCTTGTCGGCTTCAAAAGTTCAGCCTTGTATTTATCATCAGAAGACCAACGTTCTCCACGTTTTCTGTCTCTTCTCCGCCTTTATTCGTGATGGAGGGTTACGCCAAAGTTGCTCAGCTGATGGGTCGTAACAGCGAATTGATGATATGCAGGCGATTTGGATCTTTGAGCATGAAAAATATGCTATATCTACAGGCTGAGTTGATGCAGTTGGAATCAGAGTTGCAGAGATTGGAGGAGACGGACCGGGTTGGACACCCTGGCCGAGCACTCTACTCGAAAGACTGGTGGTCTCTCAGTTACCCTAAAACGATGGGGATGAGAAACAGTGGCAAAAAGTGCTGCAGGTTCGGGAGAAGCTCAAAGAGTACAGTGCGATAACGACCTTCTAGCCTCGTCCTTAACTCTTTCCGACTGACGAAATAGACGACTTTATCTTCCAGCAGGTCTTCCTCTCCAGGCTCGACCGTCCAACAAAATATGACCTGCAGTTCCTCCGTTGAACACCCCAGTATGGGCAACTTCCCGCTCCTTGGGCTTGACAAACAAGCCTGGGAAGAGGCTCATAGTGCCGACCTTTTCGCAATACGTCGGCGAGATGGAGGCGATCCTCTGTCTAGATGAGTCACCGATACATTTGTTCCGTTTTACCATCGTGTGATTGGTAAGACGTTCAAGGTGTCGTCTACTTAACAGTACTCGTGCGGCTCCGAGGAACGCTGACCGTTGCCAAGAAACCCATCACCGAGTCGGAAATTTATCGCTACGAGGACGGTCACTTCCTAAATATCGTCAACATCATCGGCGCCGTGATAGCCTCTCTGCTTCCCATCTCGTCCATTCTCGTCCTGTACTTTATCTCCGACATTGCAGTGCTCTTTACAGCCCTCTTCTCTCTTTGTTTGGCGTTGGTGACTCCAGCTCGGACAATCGAGATCTTTGGGGCTACTGCAGCGTGAGTCCCAGACGTCGGCTGGAAGACTAGCGTACTCACACACTACTAGTTTCGCAGCTGCACAAGTTGTTTTTGTCAGCGGTGGATATGGACCAACAACTCAGTGAACCACCGAAGACTTGTCCGCTGAGCAGCTCACCTCACAACCACAATATAATCGGTCAAGCTTACATCACTTTAGGCACTACAGAAGCTCAGCTCAGCTTAAGTAGCTGCGGACAAAATATCTAGTCATGTTAGTTTTGGTTTAGTATTAGGTGAGGCCAACAGGTTTCGTCGGGATCCACCCATTTCATATTCGCACAGCCTCTGCCTAGAATTCCATCTTACAGGTAATGCTATTTAAGCTCTACGCTCCTGTTAGGCATGCCTAGCAGCTATTATCGTGGTTTAGAGCACACGCATTCCCACTCTCTATTTTCGAGCTACTTGATTTTGAACTGTTTCTCTGGTTCCTCCGCTTTGCCTTCCCAGCCTATCTTTTTGGTTTCGAAAATCCTTGTCTACGCGGCTATAGAATGATCTTATGAGTATTTTTACTACAGATTCATTACGCCAGAACAACAGTTTAGTCATTTCGTGCTGCTTAGGCCCACGGCGCCAGCATTAGTAGATTACTACTTACTCCAGAACGTTCCCTTTGCTTCCTCTGTTCTACGTCGTGTTTACTACATCATTTACCACAATCCCCAAGGTATCTGTGTAGTTCGAATCAAGCAATTCATTTCAACGTTTATCAACTGTTGCCAGCAATCTAACCTCATCTGAGCCATAATCTGCCCATTATAAACGACGATGCTTTTGAGAGTTTCTGAAATTTCACTTCCAAGGGCGTCGCAAGATCACACACTTTTGAGGATCTCTGGACACCTTGAACCAAGGTCCAGGGTGTCCGAAGCTCCTCGAAAGAATAGAATGGACTCTCCAGAACTAAGCAGAGCGGAAACTGGAGGTCTTCAGAACTAGAAAAGCGACAAAGGAAAATTGCAGTGCCGCAGAAGAGTTGCCTTCGGGATTAAGCAACACAGTGAGATGTCCCGAATACCCGTGGGAGTGGGCATCTTAAGGCCAAGAAGTGAGATCCATAAAGATGAGAAGAAAGATCCGAGATACGGGAGTTATGTTCGGGCAGCGGCATACCTACAATACTTTCGTAGGACTATAGGACTTGGGATGCTCCACCCTCCTCCACACGAATAATGAACTGGAATCCGGGAGTAGTCAAATATCATGTTATGAAATCATTGCATTCACGAAAAAAAAAAATCTCAGGAGCCTCACATCAGGGACAAGAAACGATCCCAACAGCTAGATTAAACCAGGGTCCCAAGAAGAAGCAACTCCGCCCACTACACGAATAAATAATCAAGTATCCCCAAACTATCGCAAAAGGTTCGGGACGAACGAGTTTTAGTTCAAGTGTTAAAGGAACGAGAAGAGGCAAAGCGGATGAATTGATTGTGCTCCTGCTAGCCAACGAATGCGATACATATAATGCTTGGAAAAATGCTAGACGGCCTCATTAGGCCTTGATATAGGAGTTATGCATGACTCAAAGGATAACTTGAACAAGGTGAGTCTAAAGGTACTCGAACAAGACGACTCCGTGCTAATGAGCTGGTTAGCGGCACACATGGACATACTCCCGCAACAAATATCCTCACAACCCCCCCCCCCCCCCCTTCCCATTCAAAACATCTCAATAAGCAACGCCGCCAAGAACACATTCCTCTTCGCAACCCCCAAATTAAAAATCTTGCCCGACTTTCTCGAATACCTCCTCAACGCGCTCTTGGACGGATGCAGGGACACCGGTGTGCCTATCCGGCGACAATCTATCAGGTCCACGATGTTGACCCAGACCTTGTTCAAAGCCTATTATACCCGTTATACATCCGAACTAACCTAGTCTCCTTCAAACATTCTCAATCTTCCGTCTGAATGTAAGGGCAATCACGCACCTTTCGGCATTTGGAGATGGATCCGGGGATGGGGTCGATGTGGACTTCGCTGCATAGACGTTGCCAGCCGTCAAGTCGTTCTGATTTGTTGCCATAGTGGGTCTCGAAGAGTGAAGCGAAGCAGGCGGCGCGTTGGTCGTAGTATTCGGGGGTGTTTTTGGCCCAGCCTTGGGATTTGGCTAGGCGTTTGAATTCGCTTGTGAGGGGAGCTGTGGAATTGGGGGTGAAGCCGTAAAGGCGATAGGCGTCGAAGAAATCGGATTTCACAATTGTGGTTGGAGATGAGGAGGCAAACGGGATTTTGCTGCCATTGTTGTTTTTGTTTTGAGAGGGGGTTGCCTGCGGCTGCTTGTTATACCATTTGATGAATTGATCGTGATGACGACGATATCCTTTCGATGACTTCTGCCATTTCATATGTTCTGCCAAGCGGTCGAACTCGGCGGTCAGAGAAGCAGTGGGATCGTGGATGAAGCCATTGTGGAGAACCCAGTCGTTGAAGAAGCTTTTCGAGGTTGAAGAGAGAGATAAGGCTGCAAGGTCAGGGAGGGAATCCGATGAAGACATGATGGTGAGACGTTGAATTTTTTTGATGCGGAGGTTGGGGCGAAGGGAAAGGGATGAGGAATGTTCAGCCGCATGATGTTTGACACGTTTGGTATGTTGTGTAACCATATGGCGAGCCGCAAAGGTAGGGAGGGGTAATTGGTTGGTGGGGATTTGCTTCTTTGGCTGCATGCCCAGCCGTCCGTACGACCTATCCAAGACAATTGAGCTGTCCTGCAAAATCACAGGTTTCAATCTGGACGCTCTAATTCCCCGGTTTGTGGGAAACACATGTAAATTTGCATGGGGATAAATTTGGCGCCAGAACCCAGAAAATTCAGCTTTCACAGGGCCGCACTAAGTTTGCTTCGGTAACCCGGTTTGGCGTTTCGCCTATCAACTTTATCTTATCTTATCAGAAAACACACTAACTTAACCTAATGCAAAATATTTCTCAGCCTCCACATTATTTCCTATGCTCTTTTTATTGTCTTCAATTTTAGCTTCCCTGAAGTGGAAAGCCCAGTGTTTTGCCGCGTAGTCCAGAAATTCGTGTTCATCGGTGTATCGATTGACCTCTTGTTCAGTGCCGAAACCAATGAAGTCACCATCACCTTCCACGACCAGAGGATGGATTTCAAATACAGTAAACAGAAGGTGCCAGATACAGATCTCTGCGAGGATTCGGTTTGACATAATTGGATCCAGCGAGTGTTTCCATGGCTTAAGGACAACATTGGAGTCGTCGATTTTTTTGATCAAGAATTCTTTTGCTGTTTGATGGACAAGGTAGATCTTCGATTTGATAATCCTTACGAAAGGTCTGCAAATACTCTTAATGGACACCTCGGGGTTTGGAAACATGTCCAGATCTTTGATTGACTCGTAGCCAGGTCGAGTCGCCAATGCAATATTCATCTCCACGATGGTTAACGGTTTCACGGTAGTTACGATTAAGCTCAGAATATTTTTAGTTAGTTTTGGTTGAGTTTTAGAGCTCCGCCGAAGAATATCCTCTTAATTTTGGTATGAGCTAGTGCTTTCCAGAAATGTGTCGATGTCTCGTTCCCGTCCATGAAACTTTCCATGGTCCTAGTAGAATCGCACAACTTCCTTGACAAATTCCTTGTGATTATCTCGGATATCCCTCACAATGCGGCGGAGAATGTCTGTTCCATTTGTCGTGAAGTACTGGTATAGTAGCCCAGCAAGAGCATGCGTCGCACTTTTTTGTATCGCGTTGTCGTCTTTGAAAAAGAAATGGCAGACAGTTCCAGGTAATGTTGACTGAGATTTCGGGTTCCGGAGTTCATCAATGAGAAACGATGCAAGAACTGATTTCCCGCATCCCGGATCTCCTGATGCCCAAAGAAAGCTAGAATTCGTCTCCTGCAGCCACAGTTTATATTTTTCATGCTTCAGGAACCACTTGCAGGTTCCTTGCACCGGTTAGGGATTTCTTTTTCGGTACGATTCATAGTCGCTTTCATTTCTTAAACACTTCAGGAATTCGTCTTCTTCTGCAGTACGTATAAAAGGGGGTGATAACACTGCCTGGACTTGCTTCGGCGCCCTTCCAGATTTAATGGAAGCCGGTTTGGCTGTTCTTGAACTAATAGGTGAGTCACTTTCACGTAAGCCAGCAACAGGATTCGGAGGCGAAGCACACCTACATTTCTGGATTATCTCTAAGTCTATCTGCGCAACTAGCTAGTTTCTCCTGTTGCTCGGGTTTACCCATATACTCCAAGGTGTTTGCCTATATCAAGTCTTGTTTTTGCTACTCTTCCAATCCCACTTCTTGCAGTCCTTGAGTCACATTGAAACGGAAGTATCTGTCCCGAAATCGACCCTCTGGGAAACAGTAGGTTTTCGTGAAATCGTCCGCAATAGTCTCGGCATCCGTCGCTATCTTAGCGCATGCCTTACTGATTGAAACAAGTCCATTACCCAAGTTAATTGATGCAGACACGCCAGTGCCTAAACTGACAATTGTTGATATCTTTTGAGAAGCAAACTCTCTCTGGATCTCGTCAACGAGTTCGAATATGCGGTTATTGTTCCGAAGCCCGCCATAGCGAAAGACCACTCCGTTCGAAAAAGCAATTGGATCAAAGAAGGTAGGAGCTGCAGAAGTGGCACGGGCCGCTTCCCATATGGTACAGGCCATAGGCTTTTTAACCTGAGGCTTATAGTTTCTCAGCCGATGCGCTGCGGCATTCGATAGGCTTGCGCAGAGAAATCTAGAGAGGGTGGAACAACTCGTTAGCCTGTACTTACTTTTTTCACCTGAGGATTGAAAAACTCACATTGTGCACTTCGGCTCCTCCTGAAGTAAAGGAACATCAACGTTCTCATTTCCCTCTATGACAGTCTTGATGGACTTTTCGAGAATCTCGCCACTGAAAGTCGCCGTCCCAATGAGATTGTGCAGGTAATGAATGCCCTCCTAGCTTGACTGGAGTGAATATAGCTTTGGAAAGCTCGCGGTATTTTGTGATGGTAGTTTCGATGTCCATCTCCTATGATTGTATTGGTGTTTGGTCTTGTTACTGATACTATGATCGCCAACAACCCCCCAGTACTAGTTCCAGAAAACGCAAGAAGCGGTCGCTCTTCTCCCGGCTGGTTGCTCAAGATCGACATATTAGGCGATTACAGAGAGAAGGTGATGGCGGGAGTCACACCCTTAGGAGAAACCACGATGATTGCTGAAGCATGCCCACGGTTATCGGGAGCCTCAGCCTAAGACTCAGCGCTTGGAGTCACTATGCTACATTCGGCGGTTCGCCGACCGGCGCTTTAACAATCCAAAATACCCACAATTCTGATTCATTCTCGCCGCTACTTATAAGGTGCCACGGCTGACTCGTGCTGCCGAAGTCCTCCCAGTTATTCTTTTGCACACATTATCCTTATATTCTCCAAGAGCACTCCACGGCTACCTGCAAGTTCTGTACACAAAAGATTTTTACGAGGCATCAGGAGTACTAGCAAGAGTTGCACGCGCGTATGATCGCCTGGAAGACTTAGATACATAATATTTTCATAATACTCCATGATCGCTAGAAAACCTAAGCGTACAGGGTTCATAATACCGCGAGAGCACTCTGCAGCTCTCAATCAAGACTTGAGCATATGGGATACCCATTCAAGTTTCAAGTGGTCGGGTAACTGCCCATCAATTATGCCGTCTCTCCATCTACTTCAGACGTTTAAAACAGCTGCGGTATTTTGGTAAATAATTTTGGCATTTTTTAGTAAACCCCCCCCCTCGCATCTTTATTATCTACGGGAGGTTTGACTTAATAATAATATTTATGTTTTATTGATCTTTATTTATAAGAGCGTACTCCGATTTACGCAGAAGTGAGACGCCTTTACCTCCCTCCTAAAAAAAAGCAAAAAACAAAGGATAACGGTGCTTTTCGTTCTGGTTCTCGTGTGGTAAGAATAGACAATGGTGCTTATTAGTGAAGAGAAAACCCCGTCTGGAATTTGACGAGCAACTTTGCTCGCGCGGATATGTAATGCATGATGTCCTGAAAAAACCAAAAAATCCATCTCCATCTCATAATCTTGCCAGATGCCAAATACCTGATGTTTTTGATGTATGACCATCCCCACAAACTCGATGCAATCCCTTATTCTTCAGTTGGATGAGCGTTGTTTTCTGAAAAATCGTCATGTTTGTAAAGAAACTCTAAATCGATGTCAAGAAGCCAGACGGTGGGCAAGAATAAAACCAGATAGATACCAAGGATACACGATTCCACAAAAAGAATCGGGAAAAATAAATGGGGAAGATATGGGCAAGTACAGCTCAGGTCTTCCTTTTCCGGCGCAGCGGCTTGAGGTCATTAGATCCTAATTCCTGGTCTCCACTGGCCCTCATCCTCTTCTTCTTCGATTCTCCGTTAACTTCCACTTTGGGATCATCCGGACGTTTCTGCTTCAGCGGGAAATTCAGAACTAGCGGAATCTGACCGGGGATACACTCCACGCCGCACGGCACGTATTCAGCCTCGTAGAAGGTTTCCTCGCTCTCCATGGCGTAGTTGCTAGCGAGGGCGAGGTTCTCGCCTGAGTTGTAACCCTGGTGGTATGCAAAGGGAAAGAGGATCAGCAAGTCGCCAGGTTTTTGCGTTATTTCGGCGAAGCCGATGTCATGGTGGCGCAGGAATTCCGGGGATAAGTAGAGATTTTGGTGGCGTACGAATTGGGAGCATGTAGTGGGGATATCGGGTAAGGTTTCTAGTGCAGCAAGTTAGTAGGGATTTTCGTTGGGTAGCAGAGAATCGGAGCTCTTATATCATACCTTTTATCAAGTCCTCGAACTTAGACCTAGAGCTGGGATGGAGCACAACCCACCGCTTTGGTTTCCCGCTCTTCAGGTAGTTAAACGAGTGTATGTTGTAGTCTTCGACGTGGATTGTAAAGATCGAGCCAGGTGCGCCGAGGTAGATGTAGTCAGATGACATACCCGCGATATCCAGATATTGTAGCTGATTCCCTGTGAGGTGGCTCAATCCTATCTGATCCACGTCGAATAGCTTTGAGATGGATATTGCTATGCAACAGTCAGCTTGGCGACACGAGGTGCGGGAACCGAGATACTCAGTAACTAACCAGCCGTATTGCTCACATAAACTGTTTTGAGCTTCTCCTCCGAGAACAATTTTATTATCCCATCATCGTCGACAGTATCACCGTGGCCCCTTGTAGCGTTACTCACTAGCTTCTTCCATTGTGTAGTTGTCGCTGGCCATTTCGTTTTATGGTGGATACGGAAGATGCCGCCTTCAGTCATGTCAAGTACTTTTGAGGTCTGTTCAAAATACGGGAGGCATTTGCTATTGCGATTCCGCGCGAAACTGATATGACTACAAGTATCTAGCCTGTTGAAACGGTCAGCGCGGAAACTCCCAGCATAGAACAATTCCGGGATCAACCATACCCGCCAGGAGGTACCTTGACTACAGTGACTCCAACATGCGGACCAGGACCACTCCTGGTCACTGCGGTTACCTCTGCCATAAATTTTGGAAAGTCAATGAACTCCTCTTTATTCGGTCGAAATGTCGCAACGTTCGACCTTAGATCCCGTGTGTAATTGTAGGGGTGTCGCGGAAGTCTAGACATTCTCAAGCTCGTTAATCATGTAGTTCAAATTTCACTTGCGCCTGAGGGTAGGTGATACGGACATTTCAGTGACATCAGCAGCATAATCTAAACCCAATGGAGGTCCTTCGCGCTTCAGTATAGAAGATCTAAACGAATCTGCCGGTCCCCCGACGTCTTCAGCGCTACCCGAATCCTCATAGTCATCAGTGACCCCGTTGTCCCCAGTGTCCTTTACTCTGGTTTCGGGAGTTGCTGATGCTTCAGCGAGGGCAACATTGTTGTCCCTTCCGTCAACGTCTGCTCTGACCTCTTCCGAAGCGAGGATGGGGGATTCCGATGGGTTCGTGAAGGTAGGGCCATCGGAGTTCTCAATAACGAAATATTTTAGCTGGTTTCCTCTGAAGAAAGTCTGCAGCTTGACTTCCTTCCAGAATACCCCGTCTCGCTTCTTCTTGTTGTGTTGCTGTCTACCATGTCCCTTCAGAGCATCCCGACTGATTGTCAAGTGAGTGCACAAGCAGCACGCGAAGCCCGGCATGACAGGCAGCCCGGGCACTGGCATGCTGCTGGGATCAGGAATCTCGACATGCTCGGGGTCGGTAAGGTCATAGGTAAGAGCCTGAGCTCGAAGAGCGCGCCGCTGCTTGTGCGAGAGATCATTGTGCACCTTCTTCTGGAGATGGGAAGCGAGGCTGGTCGCCTGAACGGCATATCCGCATGGTACGCAAAGGAGAACTCTGTATTCTGGAAGCAATCGAAGAATTGGATCCTGCGACGCGGAAGGCATGAAGGAGGTCGATCAATATGACGCTGATAGGCGGGGGTGATGAAGGTGGGGTGGGGAAGAGCGAGGCGAGAAGTCGAGTAACATGTGGATCGAGTTGCGCGGCGACAAGTGTTTGGAGCCGCGTCTCGTGACTTACAACAACAGCAAAGTTACAAGTCAGCACAAGATATGTATCAATCGCTGTGTGGTCAACTCACTTTATGAAAACCTCGACTGAACATGGTGGGTGTTATTTAAATCGTTGTTTTTAAATATATAAACATGCGTTGGGGTGTCGGAGGCGCGTCGATTCCCTCCATTATTCCCACTCCGGCTGGACAATTGCAGTGCTTCACGTCTAAATGTTCTATCCCAACTTCTTCCTGACAGACTGGAATAAAATGGCCAATGTTGGTGTTGGCGGAGCTAAAACATGGTCGCAACGAGATCCATGGAACAAACGGAAATGTCCTGAAGCCAGGACAATCCACGTTCCCCATCTGGGAGGAATAGATGCGGGCTATCATATGCCACAGCCGAACGATCCGTCCAAGCCCACACTCATCCTCATCAATTCTTTCCTCACCAATTTTTGGCTCTATGAGCCCCAGCTTGTGGATGAAGAACTCAAGAGCGCAATGAACCTCCTCGCTATCGAGCCGCTGGGTCATGGTAAGACGCGCACCGAGAGCGAGACTTTCACATACTGGGATACCGCCATCATGTGTATTCAAGTCATGGAAGTGTTGGGGATCACCGAGGCTTTCGTGCTGGGGACCAGCCAGGGGGGCTGGATCGCAGTTCGAATGGCGTTACTTGACTGTGCTAAGGTTCGCATCCCTTACTTCAACCAGAAATCCCGGCTTTGAGCGTCTTCGCTAACTCTGCACCCTCCGTTCCACAGATCAAGGGCGTCATCCCTATTGGCACCTCCATGGACTACCAGTCAGAGCGCTCGCATACCCTTGGTTGCCAGAACAGCATCGATCCTTTGACCTCCAATATACAGTATTGGTTGGAGAATAGCGACATGCCTGGTGGCTTTCCTTTCCATATTCGCAGCGATCTAGATGAAGTCATCTTTGGCAGGGATTTTGACGTCGAACAACAAGCGTTTTGGACAAGACAGATCGATGAGGATTACTCTCATGCTGGCGGATTATTGCGAGGGCGTATGGCGGCGGTTAACTTGCGTGACCGAGATGGGCTACATGGGCGGCTGTTTGCTGTTCGATGTCCAGTACTGTGGTTGCATGTCAGATTCTCCGTTGCATTTACGCTTCCATTTACTTTCTCGGTGAACTCACTGACGATCTTTTGCGGGACTAACTAGGGCACCAGCGACAGCGTTTACTCGGTCGCCAACGCAGTGGAGGAGATCCCGATGTTTTCAAATTCTCGAGAACCCCAGCTCGTCATCATTCCGAAAGGAAAGAACTTGCTCAGCATATCACATCCGAAGGAGGTCAACAGAGCCGTTATTGACTTTGTCTCCAGATGGTGTAAGTCGTGAAGGATGGATTATGTGTGGTCGGAGGAAACTCGGCGGAACTAAGTCAATGCTTCCGTCAGCATGAGAATAGAATTGTATTATCGGCCAGCCTCAGCCCTTGGTGTTAGAATCCATAATATGTGTGATCACCCGACCGCACTAGACGTAACTTACCTGACGATTGTAACGTATGTGCTCCCTAGGTATGTAGGTTCACCACATAGATACTTGTACATACATAGCCGATAGCCGGAATCCCCGAGAAGGACTGCTCTTCATGGAGGGCTTGTATATTTCTCCCTCAATCCTTCTACACAGGATAGCTTCCGTAAAACCCATACTGGATTCAGATGCCAGCAAGCTAAACAGACAAAGCTTCGGGGGCCCGGTGTGAAAAGTGGACGGATGGACGTTTGCGCGTCATGGCTGTGGGAGGAGGCGGAAAGTCGCCACGTCGGAGTGAAAGGGATCCTAGATCGCTCTAGTAATTTCCCTGTAATGCTATTGCGAAAACTTGGGAACAGCGATAGTTGTCTCGGAGATCTTAACGCGTCGAAACGTAGGTGAGAATGAATGAAATGGGAATTACTCATACCAAGTAAAAGAATTGAGGCTGAGACTGTGGCTGGGATTGGATTCCGGAAGATTCCGCGCTTCATTTGCTCCGCCTCAATAAACTGATGACGAAACGATCTTACAACCATTGCTGGATGGCTCGATGTCTTGGATGCGATTGCGGTAGATGGAATTGCGGTGCTTCAGGAAAGCATCGAAGGCTAGCCCAGTATGAGCAGGTGAAGACCCGCTTCCGTCCCTTTCATCTGGAATAGCTAACAAGTAGAGGCTTAATCTCTAACGACAGGCAAAATCATAGCCAGTGACGAGCGAGCTCCGTCATTGCCAACTCACCCCCACTTTTGACATTGACGTCACAATGAACCCACAATACCCTTCACTCATGGCTCGACAATCCCAAAGCGAAAATTCCATCGCGGGCAGCATTCTGGACGTTCTTAAGGCCGATAGATACGCCCGAGGAGATGGAGAACGAGACCAGAGCTGTCGAGCAGCGACATTTGGAACAAGATGAGGTGGTTGATGAAGGAGAAGGGAGATACTTCAGCTATTCAGGATCTTGGAGAGCTATAAAGCAGGCTTTCATCTAATATTGGTGATTCAGAGTGGGTATGCCGGCAGAAACCGTTTGTACATATCTCAAGGAACCAGTACTGATGCGGATCATAGGAAGGACAATGCGCGAGCGGAGGCCAGTGGATTATCTTGTCGGACATATTATGAAGAGCCAGCAGAAGGCCTTGGACAGGATACGTATAGCGGAGAAAGGGCAATCGCCGCAGAGGCCACCAGTCGCTTTTGACGCGGAATCACCCGAAACGCCAACCACAGCGACAACTCTACAATAACTGATCTCACCGACCTATTCACTGCTGGCCTTGACGTCCGTCATCCGCTTCATCTAGCCTCGGAGTTTAGCCTTGATCCACTCGGTATGTCTCCGCTTTCCCATCTCCGAATTCCGAACAAGCTGACAGATCGTAGCGCCCTCGACACCAACCACGACAATTAGAACGAACGCGACGGGTTCTAAGACCTCACCAAGCATGCTCAGATGCTTTCCATCCTTCTCCGACGAACACTACCGCCTTCCTGCGGTCCGCATATCTTTTACATTCCCGAGAGACCACATATAATCTAAGTTGTCGACCATCTCAATTTCCGCTAGGTATATTTCCATGGTTCCTAAGATCACCAAGACAGAAAAGCTAACAGCTCGCTATCTCCGCAAGCTCAGACGCTCGCCACAAATCTATCTTGGCAGTCCTCGGACAATCTTCAATCCTTTCCCGACAGCCACCACCACCTTCCCCTACTGCGAATCCGATCGCGCGATTTTCCTCCCGGCAGATATACCTCGTTTGCGTAGGACTGTCACTACATCCAACAGAGTGGGTGACCCGGAATTCTCCAGCAAAGCCTTGCTCCGGTTCTGCCTTTTTAAAGTCAGATTGAGCACCACGGTACAACCTTCGAAGGAGTCGCCGCGCAACCATATATATTCTACCACACGGCGATCGCGGCGCAACTTCATGTCGGTGGCAAGCGATAACTGTGGTAGGAGGCGGGGGTGAACTGGGAGGCAAAAGTGGAATCCGCGATATAGGCAACTAATTGCGGGGGGGTCCTGGGCTTAAGTTCGAAGGGCTTGTATGTAATAACGGATGGCGCGGAAAAACCACCCTTGTCTTGCGATGGCCATGAACCCAACCGGACGGACATGCGAGGTTATTTTGTTGATGTTGGAGTTTCGTATTTTGCGGGGAAGCCATCCCTTCATCAGTTTCCGTCATCATCATCATCATCAATCAGTTCAGGAAGGACGAAAAGACCACGGAATCTATCCTATGAATTGCTTGCTTGTTTGCTTGCGCTGCAAAATCTAATCGCCATACACACAATGAATGAACTATCTATCCTATGTAATTGTCTCCATCCCATGCAATTTTTTATTCTTTTCTTTCAGAAAAAGCCTAAGCCCCGGCTACCCAAATGTGATTTGGAAGGTGTGGTGGGGAATGGTGAAGTGGATTTGAGAAACAAGTTGTTAGGTTGCTAAAGGGAAAAGGAGAAGATGAAGAGAGTTTGAATTTCCCGTTTTATATACCAGCAGAAGATAAAAGAGACCAGCCAGCCAGAGAAAGGAATCCCCCTCCACTCATCCGGCGCAATGCATGTTTGTTGTTTCATGAAGACATATTCCATCATCAGATCAGATCAACCAGCCCAGCCCCGCTTTATATTGCTTTTCCAAAGACAAAGACGGGGAGAATGCCAAATCAATCTAGATCCTTCTAAGTTTGTTGTTGTTCTCGCCTGGAGTTTGTTGCATCGCGTTCTATTGATGAGCTGAGAGCACTAGGTGTAGGTGTTGAAGGTCTGGCCGAGGGTGGAGAGGGATGTGCCGGTGACGAGACTGCCGTCGAAGACGCCGAAATAGGCGTAGCGTTCGACGTAGCCCTGGGAGTCGAGCCAGGGCATGACGGTTTGGAGGAAGGTGTTTTGTTGGGCTGAGCTGCCGGAGGCGCCGAACTGGAGAGAAGGATGTGTGTTAGCAAATGTGAGGAGTGCTGAACGAGAAGAGAGGATATCTCGGGGGTGCGCTGAATAAACAACGGATTTATCTTCTTACCTCAGTGATCCAGATCTTTCTCCCACCCGCCGCTGTATACGCCTGCTGGACAAAACTCTTGAAGTAATCCACATTGCTCGCCGAGTCGTACCAGTGGATAGGCACAAAGTCGATCGTGCATCCCGAACAAGCGCTCAAGAAGCTAGACAGCCATGCCAGGCCCATCGGAGCGCCTCCGTTCGTGACGGCGGGAGCGCCGAGTTGAGCTTTCCCGGCGAAGGGCTGCATGTATTGTTTGTAGCCGGCTGCAGCGTCGGCAGGCGAGATGTTGGATTGGGAGGAGAGATCGGGTTCGTTGAAGCTGTTGTGCGAGGTGTTAGTGAGATCTGGATAAAAGAAAAGGTTGTGATGATGATGATGATGTTGTGATGTGAACTTACCACAAAAGATGCTTCGACCCCGCACTAATCGCCCCATTCGCAGCACTACTCCACCCTCCCGTAAATGTACTCGAAAGCCCCCACAACAACGGCACATACTCAAAACCAGAGTTCAACCCACTCCCACACGTCGCGCCCCAGTTGTACGCCCACGATACCTGGGATCCTGAACCCCCGAACCCGTCCGTGAGGCCTACGTTGTTGAATGCTAACCCGCGTTTTCCTCCGCTGGGAGACCCGGATGGAGGGGGGGTTGAGGAGCCGGAGGAGGCGGCGGGTGTTGGCGCTGCTGCGGTGGTGGCGGCGGCGGTGGTGGTTGCCGGGGGTGGTGGCGCTGCGGCGGTGTTGGTGGGACTCCCGTGCTGTTGTTGTTTGCCTTGCAACAGGGAGGTAGGAATTGTGGCGGAGGTTGAGCTGGATGGAGCTACAGCTGCATAGACAGGAGCGGAAGATGAAGTTGAGCTGGATGGAGCTTCAGCTGCGTAGACGAGAGCGGAAGACGAGGTTGAGCTGGACGGAGCTGCAGCTGCGTAGACGGGAGCGGAAGACGAGGTTGAGCTGGATGGAGCTGCAGCTGCGTTGACGGGAGCGGAAGACGAGGTTGAGCTGGAAGGCGCAGCTTCGTAGACCAAACTGAAGGACGAAGTCGTGGTTGATGAAGTGTTGACCGCCACGGCAGCAACTGTCACATTCACAGGGGGAGTCTCCAACGCAGCTGCAGGGAGATTGACCGTCTCGTACACTGTCACCGTCTGTGTTACCTCCTTGCCCGTCACTGTCTGGGTCACTGTGTCGGAGTCGCACGAAGAAGAACTCCCAGATGCACCGGCAAGCACGTTTGCATATACGGATACCAAAGAGGTAGTCGTCTCGCTCACTGCCATGACTGGATTAACAGTCACAGTCTCAGTCACAAAAGTCGTTGAGAGCGTCTTGTGTTTGTCGTGCTTGGCGGTTGTCGCAGTCTCCGTCTGGTTGCGATGGCGCTCATGAGTTCCTGTGCCGTTTGGGCGTCCAGTCCCATGAGGATATCCGGTTCCTCCAAGAATATGTCCAGTGCCGTGATGGTGAGCATGTCCGGTGCCAGATGGAATCGCATATCCTGATCCAGAAACAGCCGTTCCGATGATTCCGTGATTGTGCAGGCTACGGTGGCGCCGGTTGTGATGGCGGTTGTTGCTGTCAGCGACACTCAGCGTCGCGCAGAGGAGGGTGAGGGCCCAGTGGGCGGTTGAGAGATGCATGACTGTGTCTGATTTCGATGAGCTCTGGGGAATTTGTGAGGGTGGTGTTAAAGAAGGGAAGTTTGTTGTTGTGGGTTATGGAAAGTAAGGACCGACGAGACGAGAAAAGAGGAAGCCCGTTCGTTTCTTTTTTTTTTTTCGTTTGTGAGAATAATTGAATGTTCTATCTGTCACTGGCAGGTAGACGGATCGAAATATTTTTCGTTTGTGAGAATAACTGAATGTTCTATCTGTCACTGGCAGATAGACGGATCGAAATGATTGTTTGCTGTGTTGTGTGCGTTCGGTCCCTGCGATTCGAAAGTCGAAGTCCGAGTGAGTGAGCGATAGATGAATGATTCGAAAGTTGAAGTCCGAGTGAGTGAGCGATAGATGAATGAATGAATGAACGAGTGAATGTTGCTTTGCTCTCTTGGTGAAAAATAAGGAAAAGAAAAGATGGATGGTAGGAGGAGGATGAGGATGAGGATGAGGGGAGGGAGTTGGGTGGTGATAAGTAGACGAGAAGTGAATTTCGTCGGCGGTTGGATCATCCCTTCTTTTAACACTCACGCAACCAACATCCCCTTCCCCTCAGCTTTGCTTGTGAAATCGCCGTGTGGTGGCACAATCGAACTTATCTGAGTGGATGGTGGCAACCCGGCCGCTTGATAGCGTAGCCCCTGCAGGGATTGGCGATACACGGGAACAAAAAGAAAATTCGCCGTCGTTGTGTGCCCCTGGCTAGGCTGGATTGGGAATGGCGGGAGGACTCGTCAACTGTGTACGCTGGGTACGGAGTAAGGCCCTCCAAGATAGATCATGTCTTGTTTGTTTGAAGGGCACATCTAGGACATGTAATTTTTCTTTCTGGAAACAAAACAATCATCCGTCTTCATGCTCACTGTTGATTTTTCGACGAGTCCATTTTTTTTTTTATTTTTTTATTTTTTTTATTTATTTTTTTTTGGTTTTGTTAGTAACGTTTTCTCTCGCCTTACCTTATCTGGCTGCTTTTTTTTTTTTCTCACAACTCATCCTACTTGCTGCAAAGCCCATTTCTTGGTACTCTCCTACCGAGACGGACGGGTCATGATACGAGTAGGCACAAGAGTGAGATGATGGAACCGAGTTTGTCGCTCGCAAAGATGTGATGTATATTATTAATCACCTCCCGACAGATTAACACAGGGGCACCACATAATTAATCGTTACGCGTTACTCGTTCATTATCCACCCGTCCCTCCTTAGCGCAAGCACTCAAAACAGCCAACAATGTCAGCGGTGGTAAGGTTTGTAATTCTTGTTTGCTCTTAAGATCTTTTTTCTTTTTTCTTTCTTTTTTTTTCTTTTTTTTTTCTTTTTTTTCTTTTCTGGTATGCTTTGGCTTTTCCTTTCCCTATGTGAGGATGTTGATTGGTTGGGTTGTGCTTGTGGCTTGGGTTTGGGGATATGCAAGAGGAGAGAGTCGGGAAGGAGAGGGGCGTGTTGTGAGTGAAAGGAGGAGATTCTTCATGTTCTTTTTATCTCTCGAACAAAAAAAACACCCAGAGCCAGATACGTTTCTTTCTCTCTTGATGGAGAACCATCCGGTCGGGTCACCCTTTGGTAATTTGTGAAACTCAAAAAAATCCACCCGCCCAAGTCAGCCGTTTTTTTGCCTCTTGATAACTTTGATAGGCGCCGCGCGCCACCAGAATGCAAAGGACGCGTCACCCACTCCGACAATCCACAAAGGGAATACTCCGTCGCATGTAATCTTATTTCCCCGGTGGCTGGGACGGGACTCTCTTTGTTCAGCCGCACCCACACCACCGCAGAGACCTGAGATAGAGTAGAGTCTTGGTGAGAAGGCTAATCTTTTTTGGTGACTAGTTGCTAAACAATATATGCATACATACAAGTATATATTGGGTGATACATTACATGGTGCCGAAGGAGGTGGTGGATGTAGCCTTTATTTTTTTTTTTATGGAGGGGTAAGACAAAAAATATCTTCGGGAGTTGTTGCGTTGGCGAGGTGGTGCTTCTGCGTGACGGGCCATTTCTACGCAGTATTTCCATCTATCTATATGCCGTGTACCGTGTACCCCGAGTACTCGGTACACGGCATCTTTAGGTTCTTTCTCACGGCCACAGCTACTTTTTCTCTCTCTCTCTCTTTTGATCTCACTGCATACGTGCTGCTTCTTGTTTGGGATCAGTGATTTTTTTTTTTTTTTTTTTTTTTTCCCGTTAGGAGTCCCTTTTATTTATTTATTTATTTATTTTTTTTAAAAAGCCTGATCGGGTCGGGCATTGTTTGCTGATAAGATAAGATGATGGGCAAGCTTTGGTTTTCAAAAATCCCTTAGGCCCGGAAAATAATGATTCTCAACCCCTCGGACCTATACTCCCCAACACGCTTCTACTTCTACATATCTAGGTCTTGGGAGTTGATTTGACATTTTTGTATCAAAAAAGTGACTTTTATTTATCTTCCTGATTTTGGATATAGTGAATTATCCAGCATGTAAATCTGGAGCTATTCGTCGGTCTTCGCTTTTTATTTTTATTTTTAATATGATCACGTCTTGTCGAAAATATGTTACGTTCATTTATTATTTTTGGTGAGAAACACAAGCCTTTCTCAAGAAGGATGCCCACCCGCCAAAAGAACAACAATATAAATCCTCTTAATTACTTTAGTAATGCCACTCTCTCTTTACATGAATGTGTCACATGTTCTCCAGGAGCACTCCACCGCCACCTGATTTCGCTCTCGGAATCTGCAACATACACTCCGCAATACCCAGATTCTCCCTCGGCAACAGTAACTGCGCCACGCACTGGACGATTGTGACCTCCACACCCAGTCTGCGGAGCAGCTGTCGGAGTTTGAGAGCCCAATGTAACCGCCGTTTAAAAACAATGAGGGAAGACGGCAACGCATCGAGTTCTTTTTGTCATCGGCAGACCTACTGACTTTAATAGGTACAACCGAAGGGAGGGAGAAGGAGAGGGAAGAAGGGGAGAAATGAGAACTTACTATGTCTTCGTTTTCAACTACCCCCTTGATTACAGGTCTAGTAGTCGGAATTTGATCGAGGACTGCTTGCACTATCCATAGGTTTGTTTATGAGGTAGAATAGTGGGGTTGTAGAATCTGGTGGAAGCTGGGTATGGTTTGGGTGGCCAGCGTGATCGCAAGGCGTTATTGGTGAGGTCCGAAAATACTAGATGGTGGCTAGGTATGTTGTGGGTGTGCGGCGCGATCGCAAGGCGTTGTTGGTGTTGTTCGCAATACCTGGTGGTGGCTAGGTATGGTCTCGGTGGCCAGCGCGATCGCAAGGCATTGTTGGTGTGGCTCGCAATACCTGGCGGTGGCTAGGCATGGCTTAGGGGCTAGTGCGATCGTAAGGCATTGTTGGTGAGGTTCGAAACGCTTGGCGGGACCAGGTATGGTCTAGGTGTCCGGTACGATCGTGAGGCGTTTTTGGTGAGGTTCGCAAGTCCTCCTTCTGCATCCTCTGCGAGCATTACTGAGCGTAAGAGAATTGGAAGCTAAGTTCTGAGATACCTGTGTGCTACTTGAGGTCTGGGGTTCGCCAGGCCCAATTGAATGAGATCTGATGAGATCGTCTAATTCAATGGTACCTTCTCCTCTTCGCTGTCCTCCACGACCACCACCTCCTCTTCCATGTCCTACATGATCACCTTCATAACCAAATACATCTTTATCGTATTGATATTCCTCGTTGTCTTCGTTCGGATGTCGAGTGAGATCTGATGAGATCGTCTGATGTAATGGTAAATGCATCTTCACCGTATTGATATTCCTTGTTGTCTTCGGTCGGATTCAACCTGAGACGAAATAGCTCAGGTTTCGCGTTGGATTCGAGATGAAGCACTGTGGCTGGAGTAGAGCTGAACTAGAGAGTAGGTTTCGAAGGCCTTATTTCCAGGATTGCAAGCTATCAAAGATAGGCTAACTTTGAATGGCTGTAGTGAGCGGCTTGTGTGGGGTAGAAATGCGTAGAGGATAGCTCTGATCCTCATCGTCTGACAGCAAGGAGATATATTCGATAGTTTTCTTGCGTTTTAGACGAGAACAATCACATGAAGTTTTATATGCATTTTACGCTGCGGGATCCACAGCTTCGTATAGCATGCCTGCAGCATGGATAGCAGGTGCAAAGACTAAGAAGTCTATAACCGCGGCAAATTTGTAGCGATCGTCATGGAGCCTCGGCGGTATTCGCTACCGTGAAGAGTATAAAAAGGTGATGTTTCGATGTATAGCTAATCCTGAAAATCGTTCCTCTTTTCCGGAACCGGAGCTCTCATCAGAAGATCTCTCGTCAAGGAGGAAAGGGAAGAAGGGGATATCTTATACCCCTTCTAGGTTTTAGAGTGGTGGCGTGCCGCACCCCGAGCCAATGGAGTTCCTCGGCCATCACTTCTATTCCTACCCTTGAAACCTGCGAGGCATCCATGAGGGATCCCCCAAAAATCTCCTCTGCTTTTCTGAAGTGGCGGACCGTGTTGGTTGATGGTGCACCAGTCGAGCTCTGGAGTTGTGAACCTATCCATTTTCTCCCGGTCCCGAATATATTTATCTTGTTCGTATTTGTTCTCTTTACATAGATAGGATGGGTCAGCGCGTGAGCCGGTGAAGGAGATAGCTAGAAGGTAAAGGGGAGAAAATGTAACGAGAAAACACGGCGAGAACGGGATGAGAGTATGGTGAGAAATCGATTGAAAATAGGTGAGAATATGGTGAGAAAAACGATTGAGAACAAAGTTACAATATAATTAACAAAAGTGGTGAGAACAAATTGAAAATATAATCAAGAAAGGAGTGGGAACTGAGTGAGAATATAATCAAGAGAAGCAGCGAGAACAGGGTTAGAACGTGGTGAGAAAATCGACTGAGAACATACCTACACAAACGATTTCTCTGAAAGTGGTGCTGCCCGTTCATGACAACCGCAAAGCCCCATCCTCACCAGTCTGAGATTTCGCAGCATTCAAAATTGGTGAAAATCCCTCAAAACGACTACCCCCATTTCTGGGATGGGGAAATCGTGTGGAGAGAAGATAAGAGATGCCGGCTAAAAATACGTCGTTGTGTTTGCCGTAGGTGTTCCTACCACCAGCTCTCTATATAGGAGGATTGCGAAATCTATCCTAGAATGAAGAATAAACAGTCATCCAAACAGCTGTCGAAGTAAAGTGTCTCGTTGCCGAAGCAAAGTGGCCGAAGCTTGTTGAAGGAGTGAAAATTGAGGGTGAGCTTGTTGTCGTGGGCGCCTTGATTTTTGAGAATTGTAGTATAGAAAGCTTATGCGAAGTTGCTTGATTTTCAGGGCTTAACCTTGATGTTCACTGTCAGCTCGTCTTTAAATAGTTGGACCTCTTTGGATGAAGCTTTATATTATTTTTATGCTTGGGAATCCACGGCTTATACGCTTCGGAATCCACGGTTTCGTATAGCATGCCTTCACTATGGATGGCAGGTGTAAGAGCTTTAAAGGAGTCCATAGCTGCGGCAAATTTGTAGCTGTTGGCAATCGTGTCAGTAGAGATGACAGCATGGTCGTGGTCGTCAGTTAGAAAGTAAGTTCCTGTCATATTGTAGGGGTGATAGGATTCGGTCTGGAGGGCGAAAATATGTCTTTCCGTTTTTAGACCTTTAAAGGTGTATCCTCATGTTTGTGCCCTTGGCCAAAGGCCATTCTAACCCTTCCTTCAAGAAAACTAACAAGTTTTCCCATTCTCATCTTTCGCAATAATACTCTCGTTTGCTATCCGCCTAGTAGGCTTACGGATTTCTGGGTCATCCTCTTCAAAAGTACTGTCATAGTCGATGCTTGTTCGATTACCTCTTCAGTATATCGATAGATCGATTCCGCCGTCTGCAAGTTGTTGAAAGAGGTTTTTGTTCAGGATCAAACGAGACCCTGAGGCGGAATGTCTTCAGGAACATAATGTTCGTGGTTGTTGGGGAATTCCGGAAGTTTGGACATTCCGCGTTCGATTGGGAGGGTATAGGTGTCTTTGACAATTGAATATAGAGAGCGAGTCGAGTCAGGGCGAAGAGTATGGCGCCTGTGGCGGAGAGGGGTTGAGGAACAGGCGCGCGTGGTGAGGAGGAAGGTGAAAACGGTCTTTCGATTGGATAGAACGAGACTCTGCTTGAATGAGACGGCAAAGTGTCATGAGCCTTCGATACTCGGGGGAGGGCGGAGGAGTGGGCTGCGAGTTAGTTGTGCGCATAAAGCGGGCTAACTTATTGAAGTGGTAGAAGCGGGTCCAGCGGACCTTGCGTCTGGCTCGATAGTATTTGTGTTCCGCTTCTTTGGCTACATTTAGCTCGCAAATTCTTTGCCGCCTGACACTGTTGTTGAAGCAACGATGTCGAAGTAAAACGAGGATTTGCTAGTCGGCATTCGTTCAACGAAACCTGGCAAATGGATCTCTTTCCATATCCTCTATATATATTGGCAGATACTCTTTCCGCCAATCCTTCTTCGGCTGCTCCGGCGTAGGTGAATTAGTAGTCGCCACCACAACGCTGTCACTGTCTTCACTGTCATTGAGGCGTTATAACGAGGAAATTTGTTGAAGAAGTGGGGGTCGCTTAGTTTTCAGGACTCCGGGTAAAAGCAACCTATCATACACAGTTAGGAATGTTCTGTGCTAAAATAGGAAGAAAACCCTTACCTGGCTCTTTGTGTGTGGATTATAAAATTCCCATGGTGAGATGAGTGAGTCGGGTATAGGGAAATATAGCCGAATCGGCGGAGCGGTAGCACGCGGGTGCTTGTGAGGAGCCATCTCTTCTGGAACTTTATAACGCCCCGATACAGCTCCGTCGATAAAGGTGAGGGAGGCGTCTATCGCGACGGCGCCAATCCACTGAAATCACCGCAGATGCCCTGAATCAAGGTCAAGGCCTCGGTGATGTCATTAAACATCCCCAAAGTTCCAGACTTCGTATATTGATCAACTGAAATCCGAACAAGGAAACCTGCAAATAATTAGGAAACTCACATGGCCATAAGGAGTGAGAACGAAGTGAGAACACGGTCAAGAGAAGGAACGAGAACATAGTAAGAACATAATCAAGAAAAGGAGTTGGAATATATGAGAACATGATCAAGAAAGAAGTGAGAATGAGGTGAGAACATGGTCAAGGAAAGGAGTGAGAACAGAGTGAGAACAGAGTGAGAACAGAGTGAGAACAGAGCAAGAACAGAATGAGAACATGGTAAAGAAGCAAGAAGCGAGAACGGATGAGAATATCATCAGGAAAACTAGTGAGAATCGAGACAACTATCTTACCTGAGAACCAGGTCGTCATAGCGATTAGAGGAGGCTGTCCAGACTCCCCCATCTCCTTCCTCCCCTCACTCGCCGCGATCAGCAGTCCATTTTGATCAGCATACACATGGAGCCCGGTCGCCAAACTCCAATTCTGAGATCGAACTTCCTAATGTTGTGCAATTCGACAGGGTCTTCGGCAACATCATCAAGACGTAAGACGGATCCAGCTCGATGTCGGAATAGGCTTTCATGTGCCTGGTTGTTGTTAGGCTCTTGCTGCAGGGGCAGGAAAATGTATAGGATGGAGGAACGGAGCCGGCAAAAGATCGAAGGGAGGGTGTTTATGCCCGAGGTGCAGCTCATTCACTGAATGAGGCTCTGTTGAGAAAATGAAAAGGATGGAGGACTGGAGCTGGTAGAAGATCGAAGGGAGGGTAGTTATACCACGAGGCACAACTCATTCACTATAGGAATGATGTTTTGTCGGCAACATAGAAAATATGGAGGGACAGAGCTGGTAGAATATCGGGGGCGTATATATAACCAGGTGACGACTGTGAAGGCGGAATATAGGTCGGCAACTTATGTCAATAGGACTGCGAGATTTACTAGGCACAGAGTCTAGATCTCTTATAAAGGTAAGTAAGATAGAGTGAGGAGAAGGGAGCAAGAAACATACCCGTATCGTCACACATCTCCAAACTACACAACTACATCCACCAGTTGTGTGAGTCGAAATGCGACCGGCAAGTCCACACGCAGGATCTTGCCCTCGTTGGGAAAATATAAGTGATGGGGAAACGAGCTGGTGAAGATCAGAAGGGCACTTATACCCGACGGGGTCGACCTTCATTCACTGAACCCCATTGAGGCTCTGTGGGGAAAATTGAAAGGATGGAGGAAACGAGCTAGTAGAAGATCAGAGGGGTACTTATACCCGACAGGGTCGGCTTTCATTCACTGAAGCCCAATGAGGCTCTGTGAAGAAAATTGAAAGGATGGAGGAAAAGAGCTGCTAGAAGGGTACTTATACCCGACGGGTCGGCCTTCATTCACTGAAGACCAACGAGGCTCTGTGAGGAAAATTGAAAGGATGGAGGGCCAGAGCCGGTAGAAGACAAGAGAGGGATATTTATGCACAA
The DNA here is from genome assembly GCA_022345705.2 of Sabuloglossum arenarium. Taxonomy (NCBI): domain Eukaryota; kingdom Fungi; phylum Ascomycota; class Geoglossomycetes; order Geoglossales; family Geoglossaceae; genus Sabuloglossum; species Sabuloglossum arenarium. The sequence goes on from JAJDMY020001144.1 coordinate 45,401, forward strand.
GATGCAGTGTTGAATTCACTGCAAGGTGCTAAAAAGTGCTAAGGTGTCTCTCCCTGTGATCATATGAATCGCTCATGTCCACGGTAATCGCTCCTTATGGTTGTATGGATCCTTCGTATACACCAGGATCACTCCCTGCGTTCATCGGAGCCCCCTCCTATGCACGCCAGCCGTCGACCCGGCCCTGAGTCACTCCTTATGCGCCAGCCATCGGTCCAGCCTGGATCACTCCCTGTGTTCATTGGGATCTCTCCCCGTGTACTAGTCCTAAATCACCCCCAGCGTACACCTGTCGTCAATCCAGCCATGGGTCACTCCTTATGTTCACCAGGGCCCCCACTGCACACCTGCCATCGGTCTAGCCCCGGGTCACTCTCCGTGTTCATTAGGATCCTGCCCAATGTTCATTGTTGAGTTTAGCTTAACTGGGATGAAGATGGGATTAAGAAGCCCGGAGGACATTTCCCCAAGTCTCGCTAATCTACAACTACGCGGAAAGTTTGCCCTTTTTTCGCTAATGTTTTCGCGAGGAAGGAGTTTTCCGCGTCCCATTGTGATTGACATAACAGGCCTAAAAGCATCAACCGCTAAATGAGCAGAAATACTAGTGGGCACAGCCAGAAGTTTGAGGAAATGTCTGTGCTAGCGAGAGTATAGGTATGGCCACAGCTGATATAATTATTGTAGGAAATTTTAATTAATGTTCAAAATATAATGAACACCAATCCAAAGCCGGTCTAAGCGATACGGGAAACGTGGGAACTTTTGAACCAGCTAAGTTCGTGGTGATAGCATGAATTGCTGCAATCAAGAAACTTCCAAGAACAGCAAATTGTGTCGGCATTAGATAGTATTGAGCAGGTTTTTACATTTGTTGAAAATTTTTTAATTTGTAGAGTGCTGGGTCCTAAATGCTTTCTAGCTCATACAGCACGTTTCAATTGCGAAGTCGTACTTCGCCAAATTCAGCCTTGCACAACTTGCCAGCACACAAAATCCGCCAAGGCCTGCGGCTGACAAAGTGGTAGCTATTCTATTCCATAGCTGGCTTGCCCAAACCAGTCCCGTTTATCTAGAACAACCCAGCATCTTGAAGGTCAGCATAAGGTAGCTGTCCAGAAAGAGACACAGAGGGCCGTTAACGAACCCAAAGGGAAATATTGGAGATTATCTATTTGTCGCAACAGCTTCTCGTCGGCAAACTGAATCCCTCCCAGGAACCGACCTGCAAGAAATCATCAGAGATGCTAGTATGCCGGACTTGGGTTCCGAACTAAGGCCGGCAAAACCATCTTCATTGCAAGGTGAAGGAGAACAGAACAGCGGGCATTTCGAGTTCAGTTCAGCTGCACAGGTACCCTTCACTGCATTACAGTTTCTTGGAAGCGGGAGCTTTGGGAGAGTCGAAGAAGTGCGATGTAACGAGAATGGCGTCGTATATGCCAGAAAAAGCTGTAGGATACGAGCAGCTCATGCTGAGAGAATTGGAGAGGCCGTCAAGCGTGAAGTGGCCATTGTCCGAAGGCTTCTTCACATCCACATCGTCCAGATAGTCAGTACATACAGAGAGCCGAAGTCTTACGGCATCATACTATTACCAGTCGCCGACGGAGATTTGGACTGGTTCCTAGAAAGTTGCGCAGATAACAGCTTTCCAGACACTATGCTCCGTCTTATCCGGTGCTAGTTTGCCTGTCTCAGTAATATGCTCAGCTATGTTCATAGCCAGAAAGTGCGGCACAAGGACATTAAGCCCGGTAATATATTAACTAAGGGCGACCTAATTTATCTTACGGACTTTGGTTTGGCCAATGACTTCACATCTGAGGTAACTAGCTCAACGCAGGGACATGTTTTCGGAAAGACCCCAATGTATAGTGCCCCTGAAGTTATTTCTGAGGTCGGAAAGCGAAGTCGAGCGTCTGATATTTTCTCTCTCGGTTGCGTTTTTTCCGAAATGGCAACCGTCTTAAACTATCGGACGGTTTCTGACTTTCATCGAATGCGAGTCAGCGATGGTACTCACTCATACTACGCTACTTTAGACAAAGTTAGAGAGTGGCTAGGTGACACACCATGGTATGCTCGGTTTATTGGGCTAATGCTGTCGGAAGATAGCAAAGACAGGCCAACGGCTAGAGAAATTCTGGAAATCCTGGAGACTGGGGGTACCGATGGCTCAGAGAGTTTGATGTGCCCTCACTACACCAGAAGGGAATTGAGCAGCCTTTCCAATGACACTCTCGAGAACCCCACAGCCCCAGTTATGGATTTAGCCACAACTGCTAAGAATAAAGATGACGGTGTACAACCAGATTCTTCAAGTTTTCGCCTAGGTCTGTCTCAATTTCCCCGTGCGACGTTAAAAGCAACTGACTAAATACAGAACCAAACCCGAATAATATACGAATATGGACGGACAGTACTGGCAATTTTCGAACCGAAGCTGAGTTCTTGGGATATAAGGCTGGTGAGGTCCGGCTGCACAAGACCAATGGAGTCAAGATTGCAGTTCCGTTTGAGAGAATTTCGAAGTTAGATGTTATATGGGTAGAACTTAAGACAGGCATAAGAATTCTAAGTGGGAAAGAGGAGACAGCAAAAGATTCTATAGTGTCTCTTAAGTCTCGACGCTTGAGTTGTTGAGTTCTCTTTCCTGCCATATTTTCTATTGCAACCACCAGCATCTCTTTCGTAGCAGTCCCCAAAGGCACTGATTCGTGGCTAAAATGCACTATATACGAAGCAACGGAATTGAGCACTTTGATGAGCTTTCACAGCATTTTCCATTGCCCACATCGCAGCACAATGTCAATAAAGTTAGTTTCGAAACATTAACATGAATGAAAATGGTGGAATATTCTCTAATGGTGGGTAGTCCGCTGCTGCGAAGCCAGCGGTGAGAGATATCAGGATTTAGCTAGATTCCTTACCTAGAGTGTAGACAGCACAGCATTCTGGCTGATCTTCATTTTCCAAATCCAAGGTTCAGCGTTTCCAGCAATCCCTGATGCCGCTTGCTTCGCCCTCTCGCCTCATTCTAGAATTTTTTGTCAGTTTTGAGGGGTGAAGGGTGTTTAGCTAGTTATTTATCACTTACGATGGATCGCCCTCAGTTATCAGGGCCTGTTGCAGCAACTCATGCACGATAGTCACAACTAAGGCCCAGTAGTGGTTAGAAAGCGGGAGATTTGGAAAGGTTTGAGGATAAGATTGGAGGCGAAAACAGGAAATGTGACGGAACGAGACTCTTGCACAGCGTACGAAATCTTACCCAAAGGATCTTCCGTGTCCAACCCTTATGCATACAGGCCGCAGCGATCGGGAGATTTCGAGAGATATGGATATGTGAGCTGTGGTATGTCACTAGTATAAATGATCGTGTTGTAGGAAGTCGTTCTTGGTTTATCATTGGTATATGCAGGCCTTTTCGCAGATGGCGGTGTTATCAAGTTATTCGTTTGGCGGTGGCACGCTACTTACAAGCCACCCACACTCCTTGTCTTCGTCTGTTTTGCAGATATGGTTGAAGGTGTAGGTGTGACCGGTAGAAGGGAGGTATTGGAGGGCCTTCTGGAAGTATTTTTGCATGCCTGCCATGGTGTCTGCCCGGAAGATCGAAGGAAGCTGGAGAGTGTGTTAGAGATTGAGAGTCATTCATTTTCATAAATTGGGGGATCACTGACGTGACATCATTCCACGATGCACCCAACACAGAGTTCATTAGCATCTGCGATTGATTTCTCCACATATGCTTTATATCCTGCTGTTTCTTTGGTTTGTTAATTGACGGCAAACTTTTGAGGTCGAACAATCGGATCAAGAGTAGAATTAAAATTGTGATAACGGAAGAAAGAGGATGCGATCATCATTGTGTGCTGGATTCTTCCTGGTACTCGGGTTTACTGTCTTGATTCAAACAGCGGTAGACTGAAACGTCGGCTTCGCTACAGCGGGCGTATCGAAGAGGGGGGGATTACATCTGCTCTAAGACAGCCTCACTGCCGCAGAAGCCCGTGCTTTGGCATGAGATGCATCGAATTTCTTGAGAACCCACCTCCATTACATCGTGGTTTGGAAGTAGTGAAACATCCACATCCACTGTCATGGAATGTCTTCCTAAAGCTAATTAATTTGCATATATACAGGTAGAATAATGCAAACGCGAAAAATGACACGAGGGTGAACCATTATGATTCTGTTCTTAGGGATCTTCAGCCTCGTCAAACGTCGGCTATCTCAAAAGCGCTATACGCAATACGGCCTCTCCCAGATGATTCACTAGTTTATATGCCCCAACGCCATTTTTGAGGCGGTTTTTGACAAGTGTGGTTGTGCGTGCCAAAAAGGGGCGGTGAACGTGGGATACATATCGGTTCCCAGTTTATGTGACAAAATTCTCCGGTGTGGGGATGCATCGAATATGATATATCTCTTGGCGTGCAGAAAATAGTTTGAATCACTGCAGGCTACCCCTCATCTATCGAAGACTAATTAGTTATGCAATCCGTCTCGAGCGCGTTTCCGCTCAGCGCTGAGGCGGTCAGGAAGAAGTGGTAAAGCTTCCTAGTCCCATTCGCATTCGCAGTCTGCACGATCGAAACCTGTTGCTTGCATTCTGCAACATCTTATCTTCAGCTATCCGCCTAATCTTATGGTTGCATGGAGCTAAGGGGGAAACTGTTGGTCGCGCCGCCACTCCCCCTCCAAAATCGCATTCCAATTAGAAAATGGAGTGGAGGATATGACATGAGTGGCGCTGAGGTTGAGATTAGATTGGGGTAGGAGTGCAGTTGCAAAACTTGAAAATTTTCGTGATTGAGGCTGGGGAAAGTTGGGATGGGATGGGTTTGTGAGGCAGATGGCGATGGACTTTAGGTTATCGGATGGTTATTTATCTTATCCAAGGGTAAAGGGATGGGACCGTCTTTATCCCGAGTCGTCAATCGTTAATCCGATTAACGACTTCGGATATGTCTACTCTCAGCAATCGTCACAAATCACGTCTTGAGCGTGGTGGAGATCGAGCTCCGAGGACGACTATGGTAGAATACAGCCCCAAATTACTAACTCTCACCAATCCCAAGAAGCCAGCCCACACTTACCTGCAGTGGATCGTAGGCTAGTCGTTTGCTCCAAAACATTGGTTAAGACGAGTCGTGGCGATCATGCGGGTGGGTTCCACAAGGCTGTTACCAGCGATGGGTGACGCTTCTCATTCGGCGAGAAAAGCCACATTCTATCTCTTGGGGCCGAAGTTGCTGTGGGAAAGATTGTGAATGGGCGCGAGCCCGCGACTACCGATTGGGTGCCTCATATTATATATAGGGCGAAGGGATACTTAACTGACCTGTCCGTTCCGCATCGTTTGGTTTGGCGTCGTTGTTGTTAGAGGGACGATTGGTTTAGCGGATACTATACCACCACAGAATACACCCTTTAAGAAGAGAAAATACCCGGAAAGTATTACTCCATCTTGTAGTCTTACGTTCTTCCAAAGCCCTGTGCGCACTTCTCTCTACTCATTGACTTGCTGGATTAATTTACTCGGAATGTCACAGATAATGTCATCGAAATCCTCGAATACCGCCCCCGGTGGCGCAACCGCCTCCAGCAGAGCAAAGGGCAGTATCGAGAAGGTTGGTTCGACTGTTACGAGTAATAGCTCTTCGTCTACCAAAACCTACACTGCCTCCGCGAAGGCCAAGGCTTCAACCGCTATTAAAGAATACGTTGACGAAGAGCAGAAGGCTTTCGATGAATTCACAAAACAGAGAAAGAAGAATATGGATAAGATACTCAAGCATATGCAGGAATATGGTAATATCGAAGGAGCCTTGGGCAAGATCGAGGAAATGCGTAAGGAAATCCAAACTCTAGAGTCGACTAATGAGAAAGATTGGAAGAAGTATAATGCTAAGTATAAGGAATGGGACGACGAACTGAAGGAATTGAAATTGAAAAATGGAGATCTGGAACAGACTCTGGAAGATGCAAATACAAAAACTAGGGAGGTAGAAGGTGAACTGGTTCAGTGCAGGGAACAGCTGGTGAAGTGGAATGGCTATAGCGCTGGTCTTGTAGACATCGACTTCAAAGATCTGTGAGTGAATTGATATAAAAGATTTCAGTGCGATGTTAGTGCTGACTAATAATGAAAATTACCGACAGTGGCAAGAAATTAAATGACCTCTTCTGGGACTGCGACGAATTTGCCGATACGTATTTCAACGTCGAACTCCCGGATAAACTTCTGAAGGGACTTCAACAGGTACGTCTATCCGCTGCAACTCACTCAGCTCGCACAGATGCCAACTATTTCTACAGAATAATCTTCGGTATCGTCAGCTTAAGAGTAACATTGCTGCCCCTATTCCTTTACCTCCCATCAACACTCCAGAAGCCAGTCTTTGCCGCAAAGCTGTCGCTTTGCATATCGTAAGCACCCAGATTGAGTCAAATATCTTTAAGCCGTGTTACATACACGAATATGGGGCGGCAGATGAGGCGATCAGGGAGGTCCTGCGAGAGCAACGTTCTGACGTGGACAAGCTCTCTGTCACTCGAGCAGTCTTACTGTCATATCCTGCTAAGTTAGTTGAGGCGACTCTTGAACGAACCGTGGATGACACCGCGGATGAGATACTTACAATTCTCGCACCTATCACAAGGAACCAGGACGGTGGGAACCCCCGCGATGATCTCACCACGCTACTTCACAAAGCCGCAGGAGTGTGGAGAGTGACGCAGTCCAGCAGGAAAACGGTAGAAGCCGTCATCCATAAGGACAACTACGTTGGCTGGAAACACCTTAAGCAGTTCGGTACGGTATCTCAACACTTATCAGAGCGTACCGACCTAAACCTATTCCCATATGTTTACGTTCCAGGAGACAATGACCTCTCAGTCTTCCCCGGAATCGTCCTGTGGCTGGACCAGAGCATTACCTTGGAAGCAGAAAAGGCAAACAAGAAGAGGCCGGAAAGTCTGAATCTAGCGCGTGGTGAAGGGGAGGGATTGTCGGCGGTTGGCCAGAGCGTGAATGGAAGCGTCACGATAGCTCTTTCAAACAGCCAGCCGACAGAGGATGGGGACTCTAGGCAAACATCAGTGGAGTTTGACTCGGGACGTTTTTCGTTAGCCCACCAAAAAGGGATAGGCCCGAGAGGCCTGAAGTGAGTTATCAAGACTTAGTCATTTCATTGTAGTTATTAGTTAACTCATCAGTAGTTAGGACATGACAAAGAAAATAAAGTAACGAATGCCGGGTAAGTATATAGTAACCCGACCAGACGGAGGATAATGAGTGAATCGGAAACGTGAACGGGGAAAGGAGGGAAGAAGGAAATGTGTCGCTGCTCAATAATGATCATGTGGTGCGCAGTAAGCTGGAAAATTACCACATTATCTAGGATATTTCTTCCTGCAGATATTTGAGCTTGATGAGTAGTGTATTCGATTTCAGTTTTATTGTTATTTTCTTTGTGTTAGAACGATGGCACGAGCGGCTATTAACAACTTAAGGTTCTGTGTATGGATTCGACGACGTCGGTTCTGCCGGCGCTGGAGGATGATTTTGGGAAACTGAGACGGAAGGGGGAGATGGAGGATTTAGAGATATGTTGATTTGGGAGATGAAGGGGCTAGGTGTTGGAGGGGTTGGTTGTTCAGTTTCTTGTTGATGTTGGACTTTTGTTTTTTACACCTTTCGGTATGCTGACTTCAGGTTTTCTGGGGTTTTGTGATAGATTGTCGTTGAGAGGACGTCTGCTTGTCTGAGTGGAGCGGGTTGTGAAGGCTTGCAGGCGAATCATAGGGAGATGAATAAGCTTGTGCAAGGGGAGAATTATTATTGTGTTATGGGGAGATTAAGGGATATGCTTGATAATGGTCTATCTACGGTGAAGATTAGGTTTGCGAGTAAGTCTAGAGTTGGATGGACACTGTTGATTGTAGGAAGTGCTGATGAGGGGTTGTAGGTTTCCAGTAAGGGAATCTGGCATGTGGTTAGTACCAGCGCTCACCCTCAACTGTAATCCATCACTCGCTCCAGCTAGTGAGATGAGGAACAACACTGTTTACAAAATCAACACCAAACCCTGAGCTAATAACCCTTAGGTCCTGAAATGCGAAGACTCCAAGACTAGCTTTCCCCCTCCATAAAAAAAAAAAACAGCAATGCCTTCTCCAAATCTCCCGCCAACGCGACCCCGAAACCTGCCACTGGACCTCCCACAACCCAATCCTCCAGTCCTGGCAAAAGTTCCCCTCCCCACCACCACAAACAACACCAACACCAACACCAACAACACCGTCTGGATCCATGGCACCCCCGGCAGCGGCAAAACCACCCTTGCCAGCCACATGACAGAGTCCCTCCGGAAAAAGGAGCATGTTTCTGAGTGCGTGAGTGAGACGAGAAGTGAGAGATGCGATATAGAGGAAGCGCGGAGGTGTGGGAAGACGCTGGCTTTTTATTTTTGTGGAGTTGAACCTGAACTGTTAGGGACGCTGGTGCATCAAGTGCTTGGGGTGCAAGGGGAGAATAGGAGGCTGGTGGAGATTGTGAGGAGGGTGGCACAGAGCGCTAAACAGACCATCTATCCACTCAACTGATACTTCCCTCACATTATCATATTTTATTTCTCTTTTATTATTTTCCTTCCTTCCAAGAGCTTGTTTGCGAGCATCCTCTGGTCCAAACGAGACAGCGGTAATTTTGTCGGAGGTGTGGTCTGCACCTTGGTCGCCTTGGCATTCAGTAGGGGAGATACTGTACGCAGTACTCCGTACGGAGTAGGGGAAAGAAAAAGACTTTAGCGACCCCTAGCTAGCGCAAAGCTGCCTTACCTCATCGAAACATTTAATGCGGTCTGAGCTTAATTTCTGGTGGAGCCCGAGAGCCAGTTAAGATATGCGCCAAGCAGGGGCCAGGGATTCGGTTGGCGGATTGGTTCCTGGACCTTGGATCCGGGAACGGAGTTGGTTCCGCCGTCTGGGAAATCCGATGCATGGAGGGAGATGGAGATGGAGATGTTAAGGGTAGGATAGGTTCTTTAAATATCGAGGCTGCGTAAAATTAAAAAATATGGTTCCTCAGTATAGGCTATTCATTAACTCACCGTCGTTTTGCGTTGAGTTTATTCCTGTTAAACTTCAGTCAGTAACCGAGGTGCATTGTACGGCCCCTTTCCATTGCGATCATCCCACAAGGAATGCCAAAGAAAATTTCCCTCCCAACAACCGGATTTTCTCTTTTTCCAGCCCAGCAGGCAACCACTCGTTTTTTTCCCACACTCTTCGTCTCCGTTGGCCGGTCTCTTGCTGATACGTTCGTTCATTTTTTCGAGAGCGGTTTTGTTCCATGGGCCTTTGAAGAATTGAAAGTTGGCTTGGTCTGTCACTCAGTCGGATTTCACTCTTTTTCATCAACACTTGCACCTTCGTACACAGGTGACTTGTCGCCTCCAGACTCACCTCCGAACAACCTCGTCCTCTCGTTCGCCACCATGACAATGTCCGAAACCACATTGGTCCAACAGGAGCCTCCCTCCGACATCGCCGTCCACTACGACCTCAATGGCCATGTCTTCGAGCCCCCGAACTACACCATGCAGCAGATCCGAGCTGCGATCCCTCCGCACTGCTTCCACCCGTCGACACTCCGCTCTCTCTCCTACGTCGTCCGCGATTTCGCTCTCGTCAGTATCCTTGCCTACTGCGCCGCTACGTACATCAAACTCATACCCGATGTCAACCTCCGCTTCCTTGCCTGGGCGGTATACACAGTCTGTCAGGGCATGGTGGGCACGGGAATCTGGATCCTGGCGCACGAGTGCGGACATGGCGCGTTCAGCAAGCATCGGTGGTTGAATAGTGTGATGGGGTTGTTCATGCATTCGTTCCTGCTGGTGCCGTTCCACTCGTGGAGGCTGTCGCATGCGAAACATCACAAGGCGACGGGGAATCTGCAGCGCGATATGGTGTTTGTTCCAAGATCGAGGGAGCGGTGGATCTCACAGCATAAGATTCAGGACCCACATAGCAGCGCCTGGCATCTGATCGAAGAGACGCCGTTGGTGACGCTTGGGAAGTTGATCTTTCAGCAGGTGTTCGGGTTTCCGATGTATCTGTTGATCAATATCGCCGGGCAGAAGTACCCTGGTTCGTCCTGGGTCAAGCGGAGCCATTTCTACTTTGGCGATGATAGCCTCATCTTCGATCCTAAGGACTGGGAGGATGTTTTGATCTCAGACCTGGGTATCGCGGCTGCTTTGACAGCGCTTTGGGGGTTGACCACATGCTATGGCATTTGGAATGCGTTTGTCTTCTACATCATCCCATATCTCTGGGTCCATCACTGGATTGGTGAGTTGCACTTTCCTTTTACACCCCCAAGATTCACTTCCGAAATAAAAATATTCCACTAACCTATCTCACTCACCCAACAGTGGCTCTCACATATCTCCAACACACTGACCCCTCCCTCCCGCACTACCACAACTCCGTCTGGACCTTCGCCCGTGGCGCCGCCGCCACAATCGACCGAGACTTCGGCTTCATCGGACGACACATCTTCCACCGGATCATCGAAACCCACGTCCTGCACCACCACGTCTCCACCATCCCCTTCTACTACGCCGAAGAAGCCTCCGAGGCCATCAAGAAGGTCATGGGCGTCCACTACAAGAGCGATACTCGAACTGGGTTCTTGGTCGCCTTGTGGAAGGTCGCGAGGGCTTGTCGCTTTGTCGAGGAAAGCGTGAAGGATAGCGGCGTGGTGTTCTATAGGAACTTTGAGGGAGTCGGGAAGGTAAGGCCTAGGGAGCTTTGCGCGAAGGAGCTTTGAACGGATGGAGAGGTGGATGGGGTTGTCGGTCGGTCGGTCGGTCTTTCTTTTTTTTTCTTCTAGAAATTTTATAGACCAATGCTTCCTTTTCTTTGTATCTAGAGCATACACCATAAACCGGAGCAATGCCGGGCTGAGTCGGTTGCGAAACCCATTGCGAAAACTCACCGGAGAGATGGACTTCGCTGAAGTAAAACGATTTTCCTTCCAGATTATTAGATCTCTAGGATTCCCCTCACTTCGTTTTTACCCTTCCCTTTTTCTTTTTCTTTCTTTCAGATTGATATGTAGATAGATGGAAAAAGGCGCAAGATATAATAGAATCCAAAAAAACCTCAGAAGGGTTTTTTTTATCTGAAAGCTTTAGGGCTCTGTGGGATTCTTCAAGTGTGACGTTGAAGTTTTGATAGTTCGGGGGTTAAGGTTCCCCACTCCGCGGAATCCCTCATGGTAACCCCCACGTAATTTTACACGTAGAAAGCAACCCAAGTATTAGAACCATCGAGCCGGACTGTTATTTATCTTAATTCGGCGCGGGCTAGAGGATGAGAATGATGGAAATATCGAGGAGTCGTCGAAGCAGACGCTCACTCCCGATGGAGGAAGGATTTGTCCGCAGATCGGCGATGCATGACGTCGTGTCGCACAGCCCTCCCAAAGCATCACTGCCAGATCGTTTTCCTTTTTTTTCGCGCATACCCAAAATAATATAAAAATTAAAATAAAAAAATCGAACCGATGGACAGACAATCCCTAGCAAGGAATATATGACAAAAGTTATGTGAAAATTACCAGTTGAGCGAAAAGTCTCGTCAGCCAGAGAAATTTGGTGGTTATATTGTTGTTTTATTCAGCAAAGGAAAGGAGTACGGAGTGAAAAGGGATGGGTTTGTTGGTCCATATATGATTGAGAGCATAGAGTCTGTCACATACGACCATAGACTGTAGAAAACTGGGCATCCCGTCCGCTCTGCCTTACATAAGCTACAGATCGGAGGATTAGTACTGGCGTCGGTGACGAGCTGGGAATACCCTCTGTCGTATGTTTTTGTTTTTTTTTGCCCGTCCCCTACCTATCCCCTCCCCTTGCCTAACTAAGGACCCACTTTCTTTTCCATGAGAAACTTGATGGTGTGTTGTTGGAGATTCTTATTTTTTGGGGATGGGGTTGGTTGGTGTTCGAGATTTAGTCCTCAGGGAAATCTTCTTTCCCGAGATTCCTCTCTGGATGCTAGGATAACTTTGAAGATGAATGGAACGATAGGAATTTGAAAATTTCGAGGAAAATATGCAATATATATAAAAAGTAGGTGGGGAGGCTTTTTTTGAGTCATTTTCAACAACCATATTTCCCCCACTTTTGCCCTATAGGATAGATACACACTGAGGTTGGTCCGTCAAAAGCTGTATGGCAGTTATCTACGGACTATTCGCCTCGAAGGAAATTCACATTGCACTCAATGTAGTAAAGCAATAACTGGATATCGCATCAAATGATTTGATCTTACGAGAAATTCTATCGCATTCAACTTTCCTCGTCAATGGCATTGAGCTAAATTCTAGAGGTTGCTGGTTGTTGTGATGTTAAGCTGTATTGTTAATTCGGGGATTTGACACATGCCAAGAGAGGAGGAGAAGGGGACAATCTAGCGAGCGAACTTCACCTCGCCACGATGACAATCGTTGCACTTCGCGACAAGCTATTTTCAACGAGATTTTCAACGAGAGCAAGCAAACATAATACACTATGAATATCCTATCAAGGTGCTTATACATTTAGAGCGCGCTAAACTGTCCCACCTCCGCCCATTTTTATTCCATTCATCCTCTTTTCCATTACATTATCTTTAAGCACCCGGGAGTTCGGATGGCAGTTGCTCCGCACCAGGTTTTACACTCCACTGCAGAAGAACAGATAGAAGTGCTCTGTGTAACTGACCAAAGAGACCTAATAGACGTATCGGAATCCCTTGTCCTGACGATCGGTCAAGTTCCTCCAGCCCTCCTTCTCGGCTTCTGCGGTCATCTCAATCCCGGCTTCATTGACCGCTGCATCTTTCTTCTTATTCGCCCACACATAGTACGCGAACAATACCATCGCAACAAAAGCTCCTCCAGCCTGCGTAGCTAGAACTGCAATTTTCGCAGGACGATAATACGGAGCGTCTCTTGCCTGGAAAGTCTGCGGACCGATGATGTTCCCCACAGAGAAAGCACCAGCGATCAATGTGGTAGCGGCAACGCGTTTCGTGCTGCCGGAGCAGTTGGCTATCGTCCATTGATAGATAAGTGTCAGGGTCGCGACGATGGTGTTGACCATGTAGATGCCGATGAGCAGAGGAGCGTGGGATGAGGAGAAGGAGAGGAGACCCCCGCCGATGATGCCGGGAATGCAGCAGGCGACGATCCAGGCCCAGCGGTGTGAGGTTTTGCGGACGCTGAATCCGGCTAATATTATGGAGGCTATGCTGACGAAACCGGAGGGAATGTTGAGTAGGGCGGAGATGGGGCTGCTGTAGCCGAAAGTTTTGATGATCGTTGCGGAGTAGGTCGTTATGACCCCACTGGAGATGGAGATCTATACACCGCCGAGGTCAGATTCGAGCAGCAGCAGGAAGACATTCCTCCTGTAAGAAAGGAGACGGGGGGGGGGGGGGGGGGGTTAGCTTACCAGGATCGTAAGCAAAGTCATCAACCAGATCTGTGGATCCAATGCAAACTCCACCAGCTGGTCCCACTTAAACTCTCGATTCTCAATCCCTGTCCGGTTCTCCGCAACACGCTTGATCACAATCACCTTCTCCTCTTCCGTCAACCAGTTCGCATCCATTGGAGTATCCGGCAAATACGCCAACGTCACCACGCCCACAATCATCGTCACCATCCCCAACACAATAAACATGACGCGCCACCCGGCCATCCCGCTTCCTTTGCCTGTATCAACATGCTGGAACACGAAGCTGAGTAGCCCACCCACGATTTGGCCGACCCCTAGCCCGCAGTACCAGACCGAGAATCGGGATGACTGCTCGGATCGTGTGTACCACATGCTGTTGAGGAGCATGAGACATGGTGCGATGGAGGCTTCGAAGATTCCGAGGAAGACTCGGGCGAGTACGAGGGTGGTGTAGTTGTGTGTGGCGGCGGTGCAAGCACAGGCGATCCCCCAGGCGATGACATTCAGACCGAGCCATTTGGCGATAGGGACTTTGTGGAGGATGAGACCTGTTGTGATAGTCTAGATGTTAGGAAGAAATCCCCTTGCCTGGAGCAGGTGAGTGAATGGAGAACACTTGCCGTTAGGAAGCTCCGCAATCAAATACGCGATAAAAAACGCTGTCGCCGCGTTCGTGAAATCGTTACCCTTGAGCTTCAGATCTTTGTTCAACCCCATCACCGCTGCATACTATCATCCACGCAACCAAACAATCAGCAAGGTGGTCATCAAACGATCATCGAACGATCAGCATTAACACCAAACATCTCATCCAAAGCCATCATCATTATCACCGAACCTCTGAGTTCGAGACCAAGACCAAGACCACCATCACTCACATTAATCAACACCTTATCCAAAAACTGCATCACATAACACGCAAACATCAACGGCATAATCCTCCAGTCCACATACCAGAGCAACCGATTATGGACACGCTCAACCGAGTTCTGTGCGGTCTGGGCATTGGAACCTTGCGCGTGCTCCTCCAGGTACTGGTACGCGCGGTCGAGTGGGGGAGAGGCTGGCCGCGACTGCTGTGGAGGCTTGTCGTGATGGTCAACAGAGAATTTTTGGTGGGAGGTGCTGGGTGTGAGTGGTGGTGAGGGGAGGGTTTTGTCGCCGGGCTGAGAGAGGTCTTTGGCGGAGGGTGTTGTGGTTGCCATTGTTGTTGTGGATGGAGGGAGGCGACGGAGATGGAGATGGGGGATGTGGTGGGGTGGAAGCGATGATTAACGACTTGATGGGGGATCAAGCAATTTCGAATCGCTCGGGCGAGCGGCAAAGCAGCACAGGAACGCGAAAGTGCGAAACAACAACTCGACACTGGTTCCCTCTCCGCCGATCTTCTCGCGTGGGTTTATACGTCACATTCCTCCATGTCACATCTCATCTGGCACAGGATGTTCATTGGAAAGACGCCAGACAACAAGACTCGAAATCCGCGATGCGATGCGCGCCGTGTTGGCTGTGATGTGATGCAGTGTGATATTGGTTGTTTTCGGTGGTTTTCTCTGGGATGTCTGTCTGTCGTGCGACACATCAATAAGCTGGGCGTCTTTTGATTCGATTTGTTTTCTGGCTGGGCTGAGAGAGGCGTCCGATCGGGGAGAATGATGGAGATATCCAGACATGAAGATGGAGATCGCTCACATCTCGAGTGGCTTTGGGGCCACTTCCCGCTTCCTTTTTCCCTTTTATCCCTGCTTTTCTTCTGGAGGTGGACGAGTTCCCCTGCGTAAGTCGTTAGTTTTGCGTAACACCCCTGCCTAGCCGATTTCCACGACAATCAGCCTGGCATCCCGCCCTGGCTTCCGGGGCGTTCGCTCGCTTCGAAACTAGCGATATCAGCCACGCCCCTTGCGGGACATTTCAATAGTACGAACGGTGGATTTTGTAGATCTATTCGGTAAGGGGTGAGCTAGTGGAGCCAACTAGGCAAGTAAAAACGCCTGGAGTTCAGCCCTCCCATGAAACTGCCAATAACGGCGTAGTACGTGTGATCTGACAGCTTACTCCCAGTTCAATAGAATTCCCTTTTTTTTCGTTTCGTCTTCCGATCGGGTGGTGTAACACATGCACATCGCCCTCTCCCTCACATCCACCCACTATGTGACAAAAATTGGCAGTGGATAAGAAGGGGAAAACAGAGAAGAATGGTTGGATGTGGCTCGGAGTTTTCCTTCTTCGTGGTTCCGATGGTTATGCGGTCTTGAATGTCGAGGGGAAGGGGGTGGAGTGGAGACGGACGAACTACTTGAAGAATGCGTACATCTCCGAAAAGCCTCCACGGGGGTTGCTTCGATCATCGTCTCCACCCATCACCATTACCACCAATCGTTCTACTCTCTATTCCCCTTCTCTTATATCATAACCGCCCTCATCGATCGTCGCCGCCCCCTTCCCAGACATCAACTTCCATCCATACCCCCAACCCAACCCCCCTTCCCTTCCTCAACCATCATGACAGCAACAACGACGACGACGACGACAACAACAACAACAATATCCACATCCATCCCTCCCGGCCACCACGGATGGGTCTACAACGCCTCCCCAGCTGTCGACGCGCAGTCGGATTATCCGGTTATCCTGGGGGTGTGTATCATATTGACGGCATGCATGGCAGCGGTGGTGGGGTTGAGGTTTTATGTGAGAGGAGTGATGATCAGGTCGGTTGGGGGGGATGACTGGGTTATTTTGGCTTCTGCGGTGGGCTTGGGGTTTCCTATTTACTTCTACCTTTTGTCATTTTTGTTGGGTACTTTGCTTTTGTTCAGCTTGCTTGGTGACTGTTTTGGAAGCGAAGAATGATGTTCTGATCTTTACTTTTTTTTGCAGTTGTGTAGCGTTGTTTATAATGCAATGTGCATAGTGCGTAAGTCCTTTGGTTTTCATTTTGCATTGCTTGCTCCGAGGGATGGAGAAATCGACGAGATTGACTTGACGGTTGGATTCCAGAATCTCGATATGGCCTCGGCCTCCCCCTCAACCTCCGCCCCAAGATGAACCTCAATCACTATTCCGTCGTCAACCTCGCTGCTCGACCCTTCTACATGGCGGGCGTCTTGGGCTTCAAAGTCGCCCTCTGCCTCGCATATCTCCGCATCGTCCCGCGGGATAGCCGGTTCTATAAGGTGCTGATATTAGGGATCCTGGTTACCTGCGTGGCAGGTCATGTGGCTGGTATCTTGATCCTGTTGTTCCAGTGCAGACCGGTGGAGAAATCGTGGAGCCCGACGGTGCCCGGGAAGTGTTTACCAAATGTGTCGACGTTTTATGCGCTTGCTCGTGGGTTTTTCTGCTTCTCGGTAGATTGGGGATGGAAGGGTTGCTAACGCGAAACGCGCAGTGATCACGGTTTCCTTTGACGTTATCATTTTTACACTCCCAATCCCTCTCCTCTCAAGAATTCAGATGAAACCACGCCGCAAATACGCACTCATCGGCGTCTTCCTTCTCGGTCTCTTCACCACCGTCTGCTCCGTCCTCCGCATGATTCAGATCATCCAGATCAACCGCGACGGCAATTCTACCGGCCTTGTGCTCTGGGGTACTATTGAGATGAACGTTGGTGTACGTAGATTTCTTTTCTTCCTCCCTCCTTTTACGGGAAATCTCCCTGCTAATTATATATGAACAAACAAACCAGATCCTCCTCACCTGTCTCCCTCCCCTGACTCCACTCGTCAAACGCGTCGTGAAGACAGCCTATGGCACAGGGAGATCCAAGGATAGCTACCGCCTAGAGGGCTTCTCCGCGGGTACCGCGTCGACCCGCACAGCACCAAAAAGCGGCTCCAGACGTGACAGCGAGGACAGCATTCTTTGCGATCACAACATGCACCAACATCGCCCATCCCTCCAACCGAATGTCGGCGGCCGAGGAGGCGGTTGCCGCAGTCCCGCTGGCATCACAATGGTCACGGAGGTTGATGTGAAGGTTAGCCCACCATCGCAGGCGGTGTTGGATGAGAAGGTGAGAGGCAACCGGCATCAGAGCGTTGGTGATGGCTGGTAGGAGAATAGAATGAATGTCTTGGAATGCTTAGAGAGGTTGGGATATATCTGCGGGATCAGATATTCAACTATACTTTCCTTATTTAATTTCCTAGAATATAATTATTAGTTGGTCTACCTAGAGATGGAGAGGGGCTGGCTAGTTAGTGATTTGTTTGAGAGTTATCACCCGTCTTAACCTGTCTTTGGGGGTTTGTGATTTATGCAGTATGGGTATCCTATCAAGCCAGAGATGTTTCACTTTATTCTGCTCCACTCTAATTTACTGCATTTAAATGTGTTTATCCCTCGCATCACGCCGTCTCTACTTCTATCAGATTTTCCCATGCCGTGCCACGCTACATGCAGAATATTTGTATCACCACATCAAGCCCAAATTTACCCCGCTAGTTGTGTCATTTATCCATTAGCCGAATAGATAAGCAGACTGAGAAGCCCATGTTTCTTAGCGATCCCCATTGCTCTTGTGCTCGAAGGCGTCATCAGAATATCTTTACTTCCTATCAGTCTGGCTCTCCTCTTTTTGTTTACACAAGTGAACTAGCAAAGTGATCGCATCATTCGATCTTCATGTCGCCATCCTGGCCACCACCCCCACCAGCGTCCTCGAATCCGCCCGTCCCTCAACAACCACAGGTCCTCATCATCGGTGCCGGAATAACAGGTCTACTCCTCGCCCAAGCCCTCCATTCCCACGACATCCCCTACACTATCTACGAGCGCGACCCATCCCCATCCCACCGTGGTGCTGGGTGGGGCTTAACCCTTCACTGGGCGCTCCCGACATTCCTCTCGCTCCTCCCTGCATCACTCATCACACAACTCCCTTCTACCTACGTCAACCCCGCCGCATCAGCTGCTGGCGAGGATGGTAACTTCCTGCTCTTGGATCTCCGAACTGGAGACGTGAGGTGGAGAGTCCCGCCGAATCGGAGGATCAGGGTAAGGAGGGAGGGGTTGAGGCAGTTGTTGATGGAGGGGGTAGATGTGCAGTGGGGGAAGAGTTTGGATGATGTGGTGGGGACTGAGAAGGGGTTGACTGCGCATTTTGCTGATGGGACGATTGTGAATGGGACACTGCTTGTGGGATGTGATGGTGTGCGCTCGCGGGTCCGCGAGCTTATGTGCCCGAACGCCTATCGGAACCACGAACTCCCGGTGCGCCTCCTCGGTGTCAGCGTCGTCTACCCAGCTGAAAAAGCAGAAGCCATGAGAGCTCTCGATCCCTTCTTTCTCCAGGCAGCCGATCCTCAGACTGATGTCTTTTTCTGGTTTAGCTGTTAGACCACCCCCTCTGCACCCTATCTCTAGCTAACACACATCTCCGGTGAGCAGTTCTCGATACGCCAACATCCAATCCGCGCAATACGAACACTTATACCTGCCAAATACTGATTTCGTATCCGTTCCGCGCGGGCTTCCTAGGAAATTCAGAGCCCACTGAGATCCCGTCATCCCCCGCGGATCGTCTTAAGTTCATGAAGAGCTTTGCAGCGGAGTGGGTGGAGCCAATGAGGGGTATTGTGTTGGATATCCCAGAGGGAACCGAAGTCAAGGCTATTAGGCTCGAGGATTGGGTGCCAGATCAGATAGACTGGGATAACAAGGGCGGAAGAATGACTCTAGTCGGCGATGCCGCGCATGCGATGACGATGTGTACGATTCCTTCCTTGCCTCTTCCGTTCCTATTTGTTGTGACTCATCATTTAATCTTCACACAGACAGAGGAGAAGCTGCCAACCACGGTATAACAGACGTCTCAGTCATTCTCACGCACCTCCTCCCTGCACTTTCCCCATCTTCACACACAGAATCACGGACCAACATCAGCGCAGCAATCAGAGCGTACGAAGCAGAGATGCATGCAAGAGCTCCGACAGCGGTGCTATTATCTAGAAGGGCGTGCTTAGACGCGCACGAGGGGGGAAGGATCAATGAGAGAAGTCCGTTGGTTGCGAGAAGGGCAGTGAGCTTGGAGTGAGTGGGGATGGGTTTGGGGCTTTGTAGGGCAGAAATAATATATCTAGTATCTGGAGGATATGTTATGCTTAAGAAGGGTCTTATAGTCGTTAGGTTGGGAGATATATTTACGGGATATTTACTCATCTACCACGATTTTGAAAACTATTTACTCGCCTACTATGATTTTCTAGCCACCACCTCACGATTACCTCTAGCTACTACTCCAACAAATGCCCACTATCACGGCATGCTGTAACACGTCAAATGAACAAATAAATATTTTCGTCTTGTGCTGTGTAGCTAGAATCCTAAGAGTCCAGGTCAGGGTATTGTGTAGAGGTGCGTGGGGAGCATTTTGCTGGAGTGCCTAGCTTCAGTTAAGGACGCAGTCCTGGGCAGCCGGTCGGTTAAAAGAGGTCTGGCCACACCGCAGTGCCACTCCCCATATTGGAGTACACAATGCTCTACTATTCGCAGCGTCTCAAGAGGCAAAGCAATAAAGCTTTGCTTTATATCAGAAGTAAATATAACCCACAGACAACATAAGAAACTATTCTAGGCGGTAGCTACATTTACCTATACGGCGCAAGAATTCGTAGCAGATGAGTAAATAAATCGTGGTAGAATAATAAATAATTTTCAAATTGTGGTAGACGAGTAAATATCCCTATATTTACCTTAAAGGCTTGAATTGGATATGGGATATTGGAACCCCATGTTCGTCGTTCCATTAGGGCAGTGCTGGGGACTCTATTTTGCTCTTAGTTGATTGATTGCGGATACCGGCTCCATGCCAGGGATATCTGTTCAAATAATTTATTCAATACGGGGGATCAAAATCTGAACTTGACAAAGCAGATTTCCTTCTCATTACCATGGAATATTGAAGCTTGAAGCCATCGTACAACTTATTAACTTTCACCCGTACCATATCAAAGCAATCACTAAGTTTTTCTGACAACATCTCGTTAGTGCGATAAACTAGAGATATGTCGTTGTCGACATATTAAGTCATATGTGACCTGAAGATATCTGTTCCCTGTTTTCCCTCCTTAACTTAAGGGGGCTATTGAGCCTCTTTTCAGTTCGTATCCTAGTCTGACAGCTCCATTTGCAGCAGGCGTAGCGTGTCTATGCCGAGCATGTCCCGTACGCAGGCTGGCATCCCACGCCACAGTACGCTGTCGTTGAGCCGCTGCATAGATAAGGGGTAGATTGAAGTTAGCCGAAACTAGACAGGGCAAAAAGGGATCCAGAAGCTGGAGAGTGATGAAGTAAAGCTCACCACCATCCATATTGCGAGCAGCAACCTGCCGGGTATCGCTTAGCGTTGCAGGTAGGTAGAAAGGGAGAAAATGGTGATATTTACTTCCGAATGTACTGCCTTGGCAGATGTATGAGGAGGTACCGCCACATGTGCCATCTGTGGAGACGGGCTTCGAGGCCACAGTAGTGGGGTTGCTGGAGGATGTTGGTTGTGTCGAAGACGGAGAGGAGGACACACCACAGGTCTTGATTTGCGTACCAGTTAGCACATGTATCACTGAGGTACTCAGAACCAATTAACGAACCCCAAATTCGGCTTGACATCCAGTTCCACAGTACACCGATGTTGAGCCACTAAAGCCGATGGCACCAATAAGCAAATTCCCTTGACGTCCTGCAGGTCTTGGAAACGTTAAACACTCACCACCGTCCATTCACACTACAGCAATCTGTTCCACCAGCACTTACACGGTTAGCCATTGTTAACAGTTGCTCATGGAAGAGACTAGAAGGGAGGGGAGATTAACTTCCGAACGTGGAACCTTGACAAGTGTACCCAGTCGTTCCACCACATGTCGCGTCAGGGGTTATTTGTTTTGTAGCGGGAGCAGAGGCGGCATTGCTAGCCGTAGAGGAAGAAGTTATGCTGGCGGTACTAATGGCCGAAGTGCTAGCAGTTGAAGTGCTACCTGCCGCAGAAATCGAGGGCACTGGGCTTCCCGCAGAGCGATACCAATTCACAATCGAATCCCCCAAACACTCCCCGACAGTCACACTAGTCCCATACCCCAACGCCTGCATCCTCATCAGCATATAATCGGTAAGGTTATACGCTGTCTGATGGTGAATATCGTGGCCAATAACAAGAAAGTCGCTGACTGCAGGAACAGCACCATATTCGGCGACCCAGCTATCAAAGATGTTTTTAGAGTTTTGGATAAGAGTTGGGGAGTCGTTAAGGTAGTCTATTAGCAGGTGAGTAAGTAGTGGAAGAGTCGTGGGAGAAAAGGAGAGCGGAGGAACGAACCTTGAGTGTCGAGGTCGAAGTAAGTGATGTGGTAGCCGAGAGTGTTCAGCATAGATTCGCATTGCAGTGAACATTCGGAGTAAGGGGGACGCATGTATGTTGGGAAGAAACCGAGGATATTACGGAAGGCCTGTTTTGGTTATTCAGTCGTCAGCCAACAAGGAAAAAGAAATTGAAGAGGGAGACAACATACCATCTCGTTGTAATACATTTGGTTTTGCATCTGAGTCGTCGTCATGCTGCTCAGATTCTGATGTCCCCACGTATGACTCGCCACCTGATGTCCCTCCTGTATCATCCGTTGGATGATTGCCGGATAACCCGTCGTCGGATCATCGATCCTCCCTTTGCCCAAATTGTTGCCTGTGATGAAGAAGGTAGCTTTAGCGTTGTAGCTGGCTAGGACGTCAAGGATGTGCGAAGTGTAGATGTAGGGCCCATCGTCAAAGGTGAGGGCCATGACGTCTTCTTGAACGCAGTCGTAGATCCCACCGAATTGTACACCACCGCCGCCATAGGGAACGTTGCCGATCTGTGGACGGGCTATGCCAGATGTGCTAGCACCGGGCGGGGGAATGAGAGTGTCGCAGCCTGAGCCGTAGTCAAATTGGCAGTCAGGAGCTTCGCAGTAACCCTATTGAGTAGATAATTAGAAAGATTCCATGCCAGTAAGTAAGTACATACCTCTGTGTTCCCACACCACCCTGCTGCAGAGCAACAGTACCTAGCGGCACAACTTCCGATTCTATGTACTTGTCAGCTCGTGTACTCGCTCACTTAACGAGAGACACGGTCATACCCTGGTCCACATTGCCCACTAGTGCCTCCAATCTGGCGATTCTGGAGCGATGATCCGCCAGTTGATCGCTTCTTCAACGCGACAGGCTCGGCGAAGATGGGTCTGGCACGTAAGTCGGCAGCGAGCCCGCGACCACCAACGAACTTCGGCGCGCCGGGAATACCTTCCAGATGCGCGGAGACGAGGGAGTCGAGTACTGGGAGCGCACCAAGGAGTATCAGGGACAACCCCATGGCCACCGGTTGTTATTGCAAAAGAGCGTTGTAGCGAAGATATTCTATCGCAAAACGATGAAGACCGAAGCAAGTGAACGAGTAAACTTTGGAGTAGAAAGAGAGTGTAGAAAGGAGCGTGTAGATAGAACCTCACCCCCAAGCTGTCGCAATAGGGGAGTGAAGCCTTTTAACTATCTTGAAAGATGCTGTATCCAAACGAATGTAAGGCCTGCTCCACTGGGAAGCAGGTTCTCGCGAAGAAAAAAGAGAGGGCGCAAACGACGCTCGATAGGTATAACGATGCTGAAGATAGGTTACACCACGAGTAGCCAGGCGCGATACAACGGACTTAAGCACCTTGGACGCATACCTGTCTTTCGCCTACATACCGAACTCGCCGCGGATATCCGGCCATGATCAAGAATCCTTCTCTTCGTTGCCTGTTCAACTGCGAGGGTGGAAGAGCAGTGCTAAAAGCACAAGAGTTGAAGTACGACTAGGTGATGTAAGTACGTTGAGGAGGTAAGCTTTTTTTAATTAAGAGCGATGCTCGACCTCCGGAAAGTAGCATCCCGTTTGCAGGGAACGTTGCGCTGAGGTGGAAGGCTCGTTCAACTGAAAAATCACACAACTGGAACTCTTGTTCCTCGTATCACCCCAGACGTCAAAAGGTCATCGACGAAAGGCCGGAACCCATCGTGGATGCCATCAGATAGAAGCACAGACTCCATACCGAATTGCGTGGATGTAGTAAGACGATCGGAAACTAAGGAAAGAAAATCCCCAAAAATAAATTAAAACAATTAAAGAACAATTAAGGAAGACTGACCTTTATGCGGTTTAACAATAAGCCGTCTCTTTAACATCGCGTCCCGCATGACAAGTAGAAGATGTGCGAACCCGTGGCGAAGTGCATGGAAACCCCCTGAGTCGACTTCACGGTTGTACTTGCCGTTCTTGTGTTGTCTGCCTGACGGTGGACAGCTGCGATGGGCATGTAATGTGGAAGATAATGTATGCGCAGAGTACTTGCCCCAGGAAATGCTCCTCATTCTTAGTCGGCGGTCACGACGCCAGAGATATTGTGAATCCATCAGCATACATTTGAAGACCATTTGTGGCAGTGAAACGTAGTACTCGTGCAGACAATAGTACTCTAGGCAGGCCCTCATGCCGCTTCAATTACAACAGCACGAGAACTATGCGCTGGCCTCCGATAAGTGTGAGAACAAAACTTCTTTTGGCCAACTTTCCGGCAGAAACCGAAACACATGTGAGAGAGGTCCATTTGGCAAAGTGCGTCTTGGAGATTTTATCTTATCAACTTGACTAAATACCCCTCATCGCTTTGCAATAATACTATTTTCCATAAAATATCGGGGAACCTGAGTCACCTGACTCTGGCGTCACTTTGTGCAATCTGAATTTCGGACTCTGACGTCACCCTACGAAAGATATCTGGCAAGTATATTCTTTCGAGTTTGAAAGTAAAGAAAATGAGCGATAAAGTCCAAGACAAATACGGAAATCCATGTGGGTGACACCGTCTTGACCCCATTTCGAGGGCGTAAACGAGTGGATGGGGTATGGTCATCCCAGAGCACATAACCTAACCCCTAAAACCACCATTCCACTAACCTGAGATTCCTTTCCTATCCAGGTCGAGAAGATTGTTACAAGCTCTGAACAAGAACACCCACCCAAGGTTATTCTCGAGATATTCACAGATTGGATTCTACGCTGCTGACGGGACGCGTAGGTCATCTTTACGGATCAACATGGCCATCGCGTGGCTCATAATCTGGGAACTTTAGAGAAGGAGTGAGGGTTTGGCGTAATGTGATACGGCGGCTCGCAGATGAGAAGAAGGGGAGGACGAGGTCTATTCCTGGATAGGGGTCAGCAATTCAAAGCAGGGTGAACACAGTAGCTCGTCCAACGCGACGCCCACGTCAAATGCGACAATTTTAAGGACAATATAGGGTGATCCTTCTAGGCTATGTTAAGCGAACTAAATTCAACGTAGTATGTATTACCATTTTTTCCCGTGGCACGACCATTATGCTTACCAATCAGCATTCATTCATACGATGCAGCGATTGCGCATAACTGCACCCAAACCCTCCCACACAGCCAATGGCCTGTTCTACAGCCAGCTTATCGGTCATATATCCAATTTTGCACTTGGTAGACTATGGGATCAACGATATCGTCTTACCAATCCTGGTCCTCTTTCAGAATGCACGAATAGTTTCACCCGTTCCACGGGTATACCATATGCCCACAGAATACAGGAATGCCTTTGCGGAAATGGGTTACTGACCATTGACGATATACATCCTCACTAGCACTTCCTCCCCCGAACACCATTTACTGTTATACCTCTTGTCCTAGAGCTGGCCTTAGCGCAGGTACGAGGCCGTCCCAATTGTCAACCGGAACAGTCTCACAAGGACCTACCAAACCGTGTTGCAAGGATGCGACTTGTGGCATCATCCACACGCCGTCTCCCTTCAGCGTTTGAACGCACTAACAATACCCGTGAAGAAGGGCGGTCGGTACCCGCATACCTCAAAATGGTTGGGACACAACCCCTTCACTTCGGCACGCGCACACCCCGAAAAAGGGGATGCTATTAGCGCTGCTCCAATGTACTTGGGGGGCAGGGGAAAGTCTCTGCCTAGCAACCACATACTCGGTTGCGCGTTGCTAGGCAGAGACTTTCCTCCACCCCCCAAGTACATAGAAAGCTAGATAGAGTCCATCCATGCTGCGAAAGAAAAAGTACCCTGCGGGGCTACTATTTTGCCCTGTCGTAATACCGGTCGCCTTAAATTGCTTTGGAAGAAATCATAACTAGCATTGACGAGCGAACAAATAAGTATTCCTAGATAGTTTTTTATCTACCCTTCTAGAGAAAGTGTCCTTTGGTTATCTTAGGCCGAGGACCCGAACTGCTCACTGTTGGAATTCTTAGGGACGGGAGGGCGCGGCTCAGGACAGACGGATTCGACAGACGGATCTGGCCAGACGGATTGGCTATGCAGAGACGGATTCGCTAT